>JAOTRH010447479.1:0-31353 GCA_034768845.1 Heliamphora exappendiculata
CCCAACTCAGTCTAATGTTACTACTTAATTAACATAAGTAGCCTACCAAAAGACGTTATAAAATGAGTTGAACCAAAGACTTTCATTTCCTCAAATGTGTCATGTTACCAACTCATTTACCTATTGTTATTTATGTTAAGTCCATTCTATTTATTGTTAAATTATAAAATATGATGATGAAACACTATATATATATATATATGTGTGTGTATATATATATATGTTCAAATTATTTATCACAAAAAATATAAAAATAATTATATTCAATAATTTAATATTAATTAATTATAAATAACGTCAATCAACTAGAAAAATAATTCATATTAGATATTTGATTAAATCTATTAAATAAAGGGTGATTTCTTTAAAATAAAGTTGAGATATGTTTCATTTATTTTTTGGAGCAAATTTTTTGATTTCACTTTAAATTATTATTTGGTTTCATGTAGCAACTGATACTTCAAGATGACTGATGTGATATTGACCAATTAGTATGTTAAATTAAGAATAATAATTATTTTTTTGAATTCAAAAAATTAGAGTCAAGAGTTTGAAAAAAATACAAATAGAATATATTTTAAAATTTTATTTCCAAAATTAATTCTAAAAAGTCCATTTTCAAATCTATTTCTAAATTATAAATACGTCCTAATTAAACAAATTATCTAACATAGACAACTAGTTAAAACTGTGGTGCCTACTTTTAAGTGAAAATTATAATTGTCACTGTTGTATCAAAATATTAAATTAAACAAAATTTTAATAAAAAATTAAATATTCATTACTAAATACAATTATACATCTTGTGACAACAATATATATTATCACAAAAGGTTGGTATAATAAGACTTAGTGATAAATAAAAATGTCATCACTAATAATTATTTTTTAATTACAATTTGTTCGTTGTCGCTAATATTGTTGTCACTAAAATATTTTTGGCGACAAATCCATTTCTGCCACCCATTTAGCGGCAAAATGTGGGCGACTTATAAAACATTATCACGAAAAACTAATAATACATTTTGTAACAACAATTTACAATGTCATAAAAGGTTGGTTTAATGAGATTTAGTGACAAGAAAAGAATATCATCACTAATAATCAGTTTTTAGTCACAACTTCTTTGTCGCTAAAATTATTATCACTAAATCTTGTTGGCGCCAAATCTTTTTTTTCACCACATATTTAGTGACAAAAAATATGTGACCATAAAAAAATATCACAAAAAATCATGACTAAAGGTTTTTAGTGACAACCCTTATTCTTGTCACAAAATTCTTATTTTTAGAGACAATTTTGTGCTTGTCACACAATTTTTTGTCACTATAGACCATTTTCCTTATAATTATATGCACACACTAAAAAAAATCGTGCAAGAATTTACGCAGTTTGGCACATCCTATTTATGTCGACGGGTGAGAGAAATAATTTACTATAATCATATAGCGTACAATTATAAGATCAAAAATATTCCATAACCCGACACCTACAATTCAAGTTTTAAAACAAATCTCGTTTTCATGCTCAAAAGTTACTTCCGTGCTCCCGATACTTTTTCATCTCTCCCTACATCTCTACCTGTTTGATTAAACTCTCCACAGACTTACTAAAATAATAAGACTCATATTTATAGACAAACACTCTAACAGTTAATGATGATTAGCATTACAAATTTGTAAAAATACAATTTATTGTAAGATAAGTTTAGAAATTAGAAGTGTGAATGGGCTTTAATTTTTAATTTACACCAAAAGATGTTCTTTTTAATAATAGGATAAAAGTTTGTGCATTTTTTTAAAAATGATAATTTAACTAAGTGAAAAGTAGTATGAAAAAGTTCTAGAAAAGGGAAATTAATAAATAAAAATGTTAAGCTTAATAAATAATTTCCATATAATGCATGCATTCTTCTTTTACTTTTATGTCGCTCATTAAGCTGGACAAAACAATAAAATTGTTAGCCTGGAGATTTATAAGCTGAGCAAACAAACAAAAAAAGTATTTTATTAAAAAAATCTTGGGATTCAAACCCCAATCCAAGGCAAATGATCAAATCATAGCCAACTTAACCTTGAATATAATAAAACATAAAAAATAGCCATGGTACCAACTTAAATGCCTACTGATCAAAAGGCATAGTAATTGTGGTATACAAAAAGCAAAAAAAACACAAAAACACAAAAACAAAAATACATGTCTTACCAAACCATAGAACTTAAAAAAAATAATAACAGAAACCATTAAAAGCATAAACCAACATCAAATCTCAAGCCAAAAAAAGAGAGGAGACTACTAGAGAAAAAGCTTATTCACAAACACATTCTGACATTGTTAGATATTTCCCATCGCATTTTGTAGGAACCTGGTCTCTTTTAATTTGGAAAGATAAATTAAACTTTGCGATAATATTCTTGGTGAAAATGGTTAAGCGATTAATTGTATGAAATAATTTAAATTTAACCATTGTAATGATGAACGATAATAATTGCATACTTGTTTATGAATGGGAACAATTATTGTAAATTATTTAGAAGAGTTGTGAGGTGTTTGGTTTAAAACTCAAACTCTACATTATTTTTTTTGCGGATTCTTACACAGCGAGAGCCGCTGAAATGGCCTTGGGTCTGCTCGAGCAAACTGTTGCTAGAGGGGTTTTTATAATCTCAGGTTGGGACTTTCTTTTTCGTTTTCCTCTCATCTCTATCTCAATACTCGAAGAGAAAAACCCTAGGAAGTATGTTAGAGCTACCTTGAGCTCCCTTGCCCCTCATTTGATAGGTCCCTTGCTCTCATCTTGCTAAATCACCATTGGAGAGGTTGTCTTACGCTATGGGAGCTCTGCTTTCATCCACTGGTGGAAGGTTGTCATCTTTGGAGCTTGCTAGGATGTGGTTCTTATGTTTTGATCTTTAAAGAGGTAAGACCTATGACTATTGTTGATCAATACGTGTATATAAGTTGCATAGTTGTTGGATTTACTTGAAAGCAAGAAAAACCTATGTTTTTGAAGCCCTAGATTGGGGTTTGATGTTGAACCATGTTAAATATTGAATCTATGTATAATTTATGCTAAGCCCACCATGTCATTATCATTGGAGGAACATAAATTGGTGGTTTGAGAAGTTAGGGTTTGGGATTGGGTTAAAACTTTGAGAAATTGGTGCTTTTAGGTTAATGTACTCAAATGGTTAAATTGATTTAATTTGTGATAAATTGGTTGTTGTGTTAACCTATTCATGTATAAATTGTATGAGTTTCATTAAAACATGTAAAAATCATGAAATGACGGGTTGAGGTTTTTGAATAAACTATGTGAGTTTCATAAAATGTGAAACCATGAGGTGTTGGTTGAGGATTTTGAGCTAATTTAACCTATATACATGTAACATGATAATTTGAGTAATTGTTAATAATATTTATCCTATGTGTGTTGGGTGTTGACGAGAGGAATCATGTTTGGGTTAGACTCGTGTTTAGAATTTTGGAAACAATGTAATGAATGGACCGATTTTTGGATCTAAAGATAGTTTAAGTTGGGCTTGATTAGCTCTTCAGTGAAAGACTGAAAAACTGTACAGATTGAGTGACCTATCCATCGACTAATAACCGAGAACAAGGCGTTAGTCGTGGCGGGTTATAGAACGCACCGTTACTTAGAGGGCCTCACGTGGCCTGATCAGTAGTAGCACGGCATGGGTCTATAAGCACATTCGATGTCGATTCCTAGAACTTAAACCATGACTAAGTTTGGATGTCGGAAGAGTCGGGGAATGTGTGTGAATGTATGTATGTGTGTGTGGAAATTTGAGAATTTGAAACGGTTGAGTTCATAAGGTAATGAAAGACTAAAACGGTAATGTTGTGTATGAAAACAGAATTGATTTTACATGAGAAAAATCGGTTATGTGAGTGAAAATTTGTTGAAAAAGGAGAATTAGTTTTTGGATAAAATTACGTGTGCATTTCACATAACCATTCTCGCATGTCATGTATTTGCTCATCTTTAGTCTATTTCTTACGAGTCTTGGCTCAAGTTGTATAATTCATTTCAGATGATAGTGGAAAAAAAGCTGCGGATCGAAAAGAATGGTCTTGGAGATCCTTTTTGTGTAGTTTTGGTAGAATTGCAAATTCTTCGAAAATATCTTTTGGGTATAGATTGATGTAAATTGTAATTCCTTTGATACATTAAGTGGATGTATTTTGGATTGGAGTAACCCGTTTTGTAAGGCCCTATAGCTGTGAATTAATAACTTGTATGTATGTAAGGGCTTTGGGCTTGAAATTTGGGTTAATTCCTTAGTTTTTGAATAAAATACTATGGTTTTAAATGTTAAATTTTTTAGTTTTCAAATTAAATTGAGTTATTTCATTACCAAATATATATTTGACTTCAAATTTTTGCCTATCTCAAAGTGTATTCAAAGTATGAGGGAAATGGGTGACTTTCCAATACTTAGAAAAATTTTCAAGAATTTGGTTGTGAAGCTATCGGGTACCTCACTGCTCAAGCAGTGTTATGTCCAACAGACCCTGTTAGGTAAAATTTTTGAGACTTTTGGTTTAGAAAGGAGTTTTTGGTTGGTATCTTTTAAGGCATAAATTGGCTTATTTTAAAAGGCACAACGCATGAATAATCCAATTCATACCTCTACAACGCCTATCAAATAGGGCCTAAAGGAGAATTGAATTAGATAAATGGCACATGGCCCTATATTTTCAACCTTATTATGTGTTTGGAGTGTTTTCTTATTTTATTTCGTATATTTGTCAATGACTTATACTGCATATGATAAGGCAATGATGTGAAAACTAGCCACATTCGTTTTTAACAATGAATATCATATAAATCTTATACGAGGCGAAATGTGGTATTATATTGTAAAAAATTTTGGGATTGAATTGGATTGAGTGGTTTAATCCAATCCAATCACTGTTTGGTTACTATGAACTTGTTTGTTATGGGAATCTAAGGATAGATTGGATGAGATTTAATAGTTTCATCTTTGAACCTTTTAACGGCCACAACAAATTCACCTTATGGCAGCAAAGGGTAAAGATTATTTTGATGCACGAAGGACTGATCAAGGCTCTCAAGAAGAAAAAATCAAAAATGATGAAAGATGTAGAGTGGAAAAAGATACAGAACTTGGTGAATAGAACGATCTAGTTGTATCTCGAAAATAGCACTCTTCGAAAAGTCATCAATGAAAGCAATCCGGCAGAACTCTGGGCTAAGTTGAAAAGCAGGTACAAGTCTAAGACATTGACGAATCGGTTGTCATTAAAGAAACAGTTATATGCACTTCAGATGACAGAGGAAGCAAACTTTATAGAGCACTTGGACGAGTTCAACAGGATACTAACGGAATTGAATTTTATCGATGCGAAGATCAAAGATGAGGATAAAGCAATTCTCCTGTTGATTTTCTTACCTTTATCATACGAGCATTTGAGTACTACACTGATGTTTGGGAAAGATACTCTTTGGTTAGATAAGGTTGTTGTTATTCTCATATCTCATGAGATGTTGAAGAAAAAGGAGAGTGACAGATCACAGGGAGAGGGCATCATGATTGCCTCAGACAGTGAAGAAGTCAGAGACAGAGTGACAATGAAGTAGGAGGGGTCCAAGAAGAAAGGTTGTTCCAAGTCGAGAGGATACAAAGGGAAGTGTTACTATTGTTCCAAGGAAGGTCATCTGAAGAGGAATTGTTTGAAGTACAAGACGAACAAGGGAAAAGAATAATCATCAGAGATAGCAGTTACAGAGGACTCCGATTATGAAGAATCAGAAGTGCTCACAGTTACTTCAAGCACGAAAAAATCAGATTGGATATTAGATTCTGGATGTTCGTTCCACATGTGTGCAGTCAGAGAGTATTTTGATACGTATCAGGCATGCGATTGAGATACTGTCAGGATGGCTAACAATGCAGTGAGCAAAGTTATCGGTATAGGGACCGTGCGATTTTGCAGTTTGATGGGACCGTTTTGATCTTGTTTGGGGTCAAACATGTGTTGAATCTAAGGAAGAAGTTGATTTCTCTGGGGATGCTGGATTCGAGAGGTTGCAAGTTCTCATCTAGAGGTGGAGTTCTTTGAATTTCAAAGGAAAATAGGGATGTACTATAGGGACAGATGATTAACAACCTATACAGGCTCATAGGGAATGTTGTGACAGGTGGAGCTACTACCAAACATCAGATGAGTAGTATAGGTAGACGACACACACGAAAAAAGTGTAAAGGTGATCAGGGTGAACAACAGTTGCGAAAAAGCACCCAGAATAGGCGCAGGGGTACACGAAAGCGATGGGGTAGTACAAGTGCACAAGTGAGCAAATCAGATGGTGTACAAGATGCCAGCAAAATGCAAGAGTAACAGTTGTAGGATGTTCACAGAAAAGCTTCGGGTAACAGACAGGTGTACACGTCGACAGAAGCAAGTCTCATTTGTTTTTGATTTGGTTAGTGGCAGTGATCTCTCTAGTTATGTGCACAAAGAGGAAAAGATGGGGTCACGTTCTTCTACAAAGTAGTGAGTTTTGTGGGGCACCTGGGTTGGGGTGCGAGCACCTCGGTATAGAGGTGCGGGCCATGTTGTTTGGGTGTGGCAAGTCGACGACGACGACAACGACGACAATGGTAGAATCAATATCAACGTTGGTTATCTTCAAGGTGGTTTGCAGAATTCAAGTCAAAGTGTAGATTGTTGAGCTGTGTCTTGTATTCTACCAGGCCCGCGTTTTATTATATGTTTTGGTCTATATGTAATTGAGTTAGGGTGGAATTAGGAGTCCACTAGAATTCTTTATATATAGAGTTTATAGTAATATAGATTGACTAGAATTTTTTAAGATTTATACGTGTTTGCCTATAAATAGGACACTGGTGAACCATAGAGAGAATATCATGAAACAAAAAACTATGAGATTAACTGGTAGAAAGAAGGGAGACTGGTTCTATACTCTTTCACATTCGACATAATGAAATATTTTTCTCTCTCGCTCGTGAACGTAGGCCGATGTCGGCCGAATCACATAAATCCTCGTTGTTTATTATTTTTTGCTTTTTTGTGTGTGATTTTGCTTCTGTTTGCGTTCGGAAATTGGTGCTCAAATTCTAACATAACTTTCCAACACTTAAAAAAACTTTCAAGATTTTGGTTGTGAAGCTCTTGGGTACCTCATTGCTTGAGCAGTGTTGTGTCCTCTCGAGCGGACCCCTGCTGGGTGAAATTTTTTAGACTTTTGGTTTAAAAATGAGTTTTTGGTTGGTATCTTTTAGGGTATAAATTAACTTATTTGGGGAATTATTTTACAAGTAAAATACTTACTTTCACTCTTATTTTTGACAAGAAAATTGAAAACCTTGATTTATTTTTAACCAAAGAATCTTTTTCTAGAAGTTTTTTTTGATTCTTTAAATTATGTTCTTCTCTTATCAATCGTGTGGGTTTTTATTATTATATTTTCGAGGTATGACACATTCTCTAGTGGTATATTTAAGGTTCTCACAAGACCTTATTTGATGCTCAGAGTAAGTTAGATGTGATTAACAATAAGACAAAAATAGTATAAAAATTATAAATAATATTGAATTAATAATGAGATTGGACTAGTTTTCACATGTTTATTTTGCATAACTTGAATTATATAATAGACTAAACCATAAATTGTTTAAATTGCATACGTGGGATTAGATTTAATATATTACTTGTCAATCTTACCCTTATATTAATTAATAAAAAAAAAAATTGTCAGTACTCTATCCCTCATTTTCCTTGATATGAATATAGACGCTATAAACAGATATCGATGAGAATGTTCCGTTGCAATGGGCCCATGAACGGTTTTATTTTTCGTTCCTTTTTTTTTTTTCTTTGTTCTTGTTTTTCGTCTTTGGGACATAAGTGAAAAGTAATAATGGAATGAAAAATTCTCATGGATTGAATTTGCAATCTCACCCATTCAATTGGGATTCATAGTCCAGTTAATTTGAGGAATTTGTAGTCTGGATAAACTAATAGTCCAGCCTGAATTTATGAGAATAAACATGATTTTAAAAAGCACAGCACATGGTTAATCCAATTCATACCTCTACAGTACCTATCTAATAGGGCCTAAAAGAGAATTTGAATCAGATAAATTGCACATGGCCCTATATTTTCAACTTTATTCTGTGTTTGGAATGTTTTCTTATTTTATTTCGTACATGTGTTAATGACTTATCCTGCATATGATACGATAATGATGTGAAAACTAGCCATATTCATTTTTAACAATGAATATCATATAATCTTATACGAGGTGAAATGTGGTATTATATTGTGAAAAAAGGTTGGGATTGAATTTGATTGGGAGGTTTAATCCAATCCAATCACTGTATGGTTACCATGGAGTTGTTTGTTATGGGAAACTAAGGATAGATTTGATGAGATTTAATGGTTTCGTGTTTGTATCGTGAGATTTGGACTACTAGTTCGGTATATATCGAAATATATTTGGGATAATTAATACCAGTGATTCTCTTGATATTATTGGTACCAAGTTCTAAATTATATTTTTTATTTTTACAATAGTTTATAATAAATTTTAAACTTTATCACATTCTTTAATTCACTTTAACTAAACATAAATTAAAATTTTCACTATATACATAATTCTCTCTATAATTTCTTGGTATAAAACTTATGAGGGACACTTGTAGTTGTTATTCTTTCTATCTAATTTAATCCAATCTAATTTGAAATACCAAACAATGCCTATATATTTTACTTTGCATCATGTACAACCAACTCAACTTAATGAAGCTTAATTGTAATATAACTCAATTCCTTCTCAACCTAGGAATTAAAATGTGGTCGATAAAAGATCGTTGGAATTATATTTTTATCATTTTCCCTCCCAATCCAAAGTGGGCATTCGATGAGGGCAGAAATGAAAATTGGGACATATACCAATGCATTAAATCAAAAAAAAAAAACTTATGTTTAATTGGAGTGTATTATGCTATTTGAAATTTAATTCAAACTATTATCAAACAACGTGTTATACTATATTTTTGTAGGGAGACTACATCTTTCTATCTTATCTAATCTCACTCACTTATGTCCGACCAATTTAGTTCGAAAATTAAACGAGGCGTGAGAGTAAGATGTAAGCTCTAATTATTGAAATTGCATTACCAACCATATTTTATTTTTAAAAAAAGTATGTACCCAAAAGATTGATTCAGAATTATACCCCAAAAATGATACGTAGAGTGTAAATTTAAATTTAATACAATGTGCACTACATTTCAAATGAACCTCGATTACTCACCTTAAATTTTTTAGGTAACTTTTAAAGTATTTTTTTTCTATGAACAACTAGCATTGCTGATTTTATTTTCTAATTGGCTTCTAATCTTTTTTTGAAAAGAATTTGATACATTTTGATCTTGTAATCAGTAAAGAAACCTAGATGAGAAAATCCATATTAAGGTATATATTAATGTTGTTAGTTTAAGGGTTTTTTAATTAGATTTTGATAATTTTAATAATTTATTTTCTTATGATTAAATATATTTTAAAAAATTATATTTAATTATTTTTAAGAAAGGTAAGTGTTGATACTACGTGACAAATAAGTTGATACCTTATGCCATTTGTGCTGACACTTTGCATCAAATAGGTTAACACTCAGTATTCTTATGATGACCATTTTGTATCGATACCAATTGATAATTTGGTCAATACCTTAAGACAAAACACGCTTGAAATTCTCAAGTATGTCGACACAAATGCAATTTATGGTCGACACCTTAGCTACTTTGCTTAAGATATTTCAAGAACTCTGATGAGTCCACACCAAATGAATTTAGGTTGACACCTTCAGTATTGGATTAGGATTCATTTTGAGTCGACACCAAATGATTCTTTGTGTTTCAGACTTTAGGTTTTATGGGTCGACACCAAATTCACGTAAGTCGACACCAAAACACCATCTTGGAAAACAAAAAGAGTCAAGAAGGGTTGACACCAAAACTTTTTGAGTTGACACCAAATATTCCTTTCGAAAATAAAAAGTTTTGGGTTGACACCAAACGAAGTTGAGTCGACACCAAAACCACCGAGACTGTTTGAAAGTTTCTGAGTCAACACCAAATGAAGATAAGTTGACTGTAAAAATCCCGAGGCTGATTGTAACTTTACGAGTCGACACTAAAGAGATATGAATAGACATCAAAGTCTCATCTGAAAATCTGAAAAAATACATTGGGCCGATACCAAATAATTCGTGAGTCGACACTACTATGTGGGTGAAGTAAAAGCAGAAATTAGGTCGACACTAACGAAAAGCTGAGTCAACACGATCACTTAAAGAACCGAGTCCTATATATTTTGTGTCGGCACCAAATGATTTTATGTCGACACCTATGCTAGATTACAATTCTTGCGCTGGTTTCAACAGCTTGATTTCAGAGTATTAATTGCCTCTACTAACCCACCAATTATCATTTACTTCAAATGATTATATAAGGAGTTGATTTTCAGAGTTTCAAATGTCTGGATACTATTTTATTACTTGAATCAAAAACTAAAAATTTTTAAAAAATTATTTATTGCTCATTTAGTCCTCAAGCCGATTCTCACTCTTTTTTGTTCATTTATTTTCAATAATTTGTAAAAAAAAGTGAGTTAGTGAATTTTTTATTCTCTCATTTATTGTAATAGAGGGTGAGTCATCATTGATTCTTTAAGAGGTTGAGTAATGCTCTTTAAAGAATGGTTTAAAAGAGATTAAAAAAATAAAGAATTATTTTGTAGAATCTTTTTGAGACTGTAAAAGACTTTTGAATACACATGCGAAGCATTCAATCGTAGTGAATATTTTCAAGATGCGCATTGAGAAATGGACGTAGGCTTGAAAAAAATCGAACCACTATAAATCTTGGTATCTAGTTTTTTTTTCTCTCTCTAACCTCTTTAATTTTTTTATTACTTTATTACTTGCCTTATTTGCTTGTAAAATTAAAAAATTTTACAAATTTTTTTTTTAATTGTTATTATTGTTTTAAAACTCAATTCCCTCCCCCCCGCAGCTCTTGGATTGTCTGAACTAACAAATGTATAATGACATATCTTATTTAACTTGATGACATTTCGGAGTGAGAAGCCAACTGTGACTAAATCACAATAAGTGGTGTTTGACCATATATGAATTTTACTTGGGATATCATAATTTGATCAAAATCGTTATTTTTCCTAAATTTGTCTAATCGGATAATTTCATGTACAAAATTGGGTCTATTGGATATTCTTAGTTGTATAATTAGGATATATTTGTTATATAGCTTACTATCAAAATTTTATAGGTCACCCAATTTTTTCTAAACAAACATGCTTGGAATTCGAAAAGGATGTCTACTATGGCCTAATTTTTTACATGAATTATTTATGAACAATTCGGATCAAATTGTGAGATTGTGTGAATCTATATATGCTCATTGCATCCCAGTTGTAACCAAGTTAATTTTAATTAATGGCATTCCTAATTCAAGACCTACTTTACCGTAAAGAAAGTGTGTTTTGAAATGGTAATTTCTGGAAAATTGTTATTATCATTTATTGTGAAACCAGAAAGGAAAGAAAAAAGTAACTAATAGTATTTTGCAATAATAAATTAAATAATACTTTTTTTTTGTAAATCTTTTTTAAGAGATAATGGCGTGTGAAAACTGTAAATTTTTTATTAGAAAGTATAATTTAATTTGGGTATAGAGAAAAATGAAAATTACTAAATAATACTTTTAACATGTGTATTTAAAAAAATAAAGGAAAAATTATTCTTCATTTGAACATAAAATATTCAAAAAAAAATTTATTTTGTAAGTCTTGTCATTTTGGGTTTTGTAGAAGGAGCATAAACAAAGAAATTTTGAGAGCTTTAAGAGTTAGAATAAAACTGATGAGTACCAAGAGCCAATAACATAGTGACGTGTGTATTTTATACTTTTAAAATTAAAAAAAAAATTTAAAAAATGAATTAAAGGACTTTCCAAGTTGAACCTATAAGAATTAATTTATTTTTTTCACATTAAATTATGAAAATGCAATTGACCAGTTCACGTTTGCTCACTTTTACAATTTTCTGTTCATCCATTAGCGTTTGACGAGTTTGTTTATGCTTAATCCGACCCTCCAATAAATTCAATATACACTTCATCCTCCGTACAATAATTATTGTGGAAAATCAATATATATCATAAATAGATTACATATATATTGACTTAAAGACTTCGGTTCAATTCGGTTCACAACTAGAACGGTAACTTTAAATTCGTGAATTTATTCATAAACTACAACTTTCATATTTTAAAATTAAAACCAAATTGATTTAATACAAAACCAAATCAATCCACACAAATCAAATTAGTTCAGGCCAGTTATTCTGCTTTATCAGTTTTTTTTTTGGAATAACCCTATCCCAACTAAGTAACCAAATATCATCTCACATGTAACAGGAATCTGGGTTCCTTCGATGAGCTATGTACGTCAAGAGCTATTGTTGTGAGTTCAAAGAGTTTTATTTAGAATTTTAAAATTCAATCAAAATTATTTATTATGTTGAACTAGTCTGAGTAGATAATTTCTTAAAAAATCAGGTTAATTGAACATTATTAGCTATATAAACCGAATATATTTATTTGACATTTTATTCTTAAGATATTATAAGTTAATTAATTTTTTTAAAACAAATATACTCCGATCACGTCAATAATGATGTTCAATTAATATAATTTTTTACAAAAATTACTTATTCAACTAATTCAAATTTCAATTAAATTTTAAAATTCCAAATAAAACACTCTGAGTTCACAGCATGCAGTAGTTGCTGTGAGTCGGTCGGACCCCTCCCCCTGTTAACGGACCCTTAAGACCCCATTATCAGGTTTCAACCCAAACAATGCCACGTGGCTACTTATGCCATTTGAGGTCCAAACACTCTGATTTGGATTATGAATTCATTTTGTATATTTATTAATTAGTATTATACGGTCACAAAAATATCAAATTAATAATAAAAAAATATATAATCTGATAAATAATCATTGGTCTAATGGTCAATAAATTATTAATGCCATATTTTTTAAAATATCATATATTTCACATTTTATGAGAATAATTATCCACTGAATACATAATCCTCACATTAGCTTGTTGATGAATACATAATTCACTAATACATATCCCACATGTGCAATAATAATACCTGTGGAGTCTCAATTATTTTGGACGATATTATTTTTTATTTAATTTTTATTCATTATCTATATAATGTGTAGTTAATAACAAAAATTCCATATGAAATTTAAAAGACTACAAATCAAAACTTAAACAAATTTTTTCGTTAAAATTTTGAAATTAAATTTTGAAATTTTCAGAATTTTCCTTATAATGTTTCATAACGTCTCGTTTAGCAGCTGAAGATCAAAATCCAGTATATTAAGGATTAAATCCTCTTTGTACCATTCTTGTAAAATCATGTTTATCAACAAAAGTATTCTGCTCTAATCATATAATCTATAACTTCATTACAAGCACGTGAACAACCATAATTAAAACATGCATAAAAAATATCGTGCTTTTATAATTGTTTTTCATCAATAACTGATTCTACCTATTTATAATTTTTCCAAACATCAGAAGTTGATTTTTTTTTTTAGAATTAGAAGATGATGATGAAACTACTGAAAGGAGCTGATGATGTGTTAAGAAATTGTTAGAATTAGAAGATGATGATGAAACTACTGAAGGAGCTGATGATGTGTTAAGAAATTGTTAGAATTAGAAGATGATGATGAAACTACTGAAGGAGCTGATGATGTGTTAAGAAATTGTGGAGAATCTGTAGATTTAATTTTCATGATCTAATCTTCCTCATCTATAGTTAGTGAAATATTAATATGAATCATGCTAAGAATATAAAGTGTAAATAAATAATAAATTAAACAAATTAATTATAAGAATATAAAAAATTAAAAAATTTAACAAAATTTAGAATGATGATACTAAAATTGAAGGGGAAAAAAAAACTTTAATGCTTGATGATTGATGCTGAAGGCTTGAGAAGGTGTTTTTTTGAAACTTTGAATTTAAAATCAAAGACTTGGAGAATGGAGGGGCAGATAGTAAAACTAAAAACTAAAAAGTAATTTCTAAAATCTAAATTGAGAGTAAAAATTTTAAAAAATATAACTTACATATTTATAAAACATAAATAGAGTCGTTACAACACTACATAGCCTAGGCCCTATATGCAGAGAGCATGGACACACGCTCAGCAAGTACCCCCAAGTCCCAATGGAAAAAATCACAATTTGTTTGATTATTTTAAAAAAATTATATTTACTATTTATTTATTTATAAACAATTATAACATATTTATATAATTATATATATCAAGTTAATTTTATTTTTTTATATAAATAACAAATTCGACAAGTTCTATATAATAAACGAATCCAATTAAAAAATATATCTAAACACAATATTTATAAAAAAAATTAATATTAATTGGACACACCAAAGGTATACAACACATTTCCTCAAGGCTAAGAGTTTCAAGACTCCAGAGTAGTGAAACCTGAATTTAAAATTTTGAAATGACAACTCATATTATGAATTGACAACTCATAAGGCACTCAATTCAATCACTAAAGTCATAGGCTCAGGCTTAAGCCATTAGGCGTTTAAGGCTATGCTCATGAACACAGTGCTGAGGGTCTTTACTATGCTCTTAGACAGGTAACAGAGACGGGCTACCTGGCGGCCAGGCTTCAATCTCTATACCCAGGCCTACTCCCAACACTTTTAGACAAGCTCGGCCTGCCCGAGCATTAAGCTTAGGTTGGACTTTAGCCCAATAAGCCGGGTAACAGACTAAATGATAACACTTTAAGCATAAAACATGTAATCCAATCTCATGTCTAATCCAATCAATCAAGAATAGCCAAAAAGTAATGTGAAATTAGGTTCCATTTGGGATAATGTTTTATTGTCTTTTTAGGGGGAAAAACAACTTTCAATAAGCTAATTTCATTTAGTGTAAAAATTACTTTCTACTTTTTTTTTAACCGTTAGAATCTGTAATATCCTAAATTAAAAACAACAAACAAAGATCATCCCCGCCCATTATGGGGCTCAAACCTGCAACCGCAACAATAAACATGAGGACAAATGCCAGAACAACTAAAAGCCGAGCTCTTGACTTATTTCCAATGTTGATTATTTGTATAAAATTGAATTTATTTCTTTTCTTATCAAATGAGTATTTGGCCCTCACCTTTTAACAATAATTTTGTTTATCAAAACCTTTTAAATAGTTTTCTTTTTCTTTGTAATATTTTTCCCAACTTCAATCCAAACCCTTGTACTTTTCAGATTAGATTTTAGTCCAAATATAATAAATGAAGTTCAGAAAAACCCAAAATAAGTTATTTTTCAGTTAAAAAGATAATTTATTTTCGTCTTTTTCAATATTAATAAAAAAATTACTTTTAAAATTAATCGAAATCAAAAGAAATAAAATACTTAAATACAAATATAAAAAATAAAACCTTCTCAGACTTGGTACTGTCAATTCTGTACAACTAAGTCGGTCAGTAAATTACTTACTATATCACTCATCAGATTGGTCAGCAAATTACTATATTACACTCATCATTCTGTTTTAATACCGAAATTGCATCAGGCTGCTGATGTACATAGCGCCTAGAGTTTTTAGAAACTGCACCAACTCTAGCATTTTCTAGTCTCAGATCTCTCAAAGCATTTAAACCTCAGACAAATGACAACAATAACTGACATAAAAATTTAAATATGCAAGATAAAACTTCAGTTGCCGAGATTGATCTGTGACTCACTTTTTTCCGACGAAAATAAAGCCATAATTGGCCGGTCGTTTCTTAGTCCGTTTTGTCATAACGGGTAAAATCATCATCATGTTCTCTTTAGGGCTCACAGAATATTATATACATTTAACGTTAAATATATAATGTGATTTGAGTTTACAGCAGTTACTAAAAGCTTGACTTTGTTCCCACCAAGAGAGATGTTTACTTTATATTACAGTATAGATTAAAAGGCTTACTTAGTTACAGAAAAAATAGATACCCAAAAAATGGTGCTTGAATTTTACCTAAAATTTAAAATAGATGGATCAAGTTCAGTTGGGTATATATGGATTCCACACACCTAAGTGAATCTGATCCAGGCAAAATTCTGGAATTAAATTCTGAAAACGTAGTAATTGTAGTTTATTTATTGGTTTAAAGGAAGAGTTATACAAGAGAAACATGATCTCTTCATTATCAAGCATTAAGGTTTTTGCTTTCAACCAAAGGAAAAGGTGAAAGGTGAAAGATTCAAAACAATCAATGGATCTCAAATGTTGAAACTTTGCAATGAGATTGAGACCGACGGTACAAAATTTGACTATTGCCTTTCTGTTGTGGTTTAATATGTAGAAAACAAATATGGGTTTCAAATTTACTAACATTGACATCAAAGAATTACCTTTTCCGGCAGCAGACTTGATGAAAACTCAAATAAAAAAGCACCTGTAGGCCAAGGACCAGTCATTCAATAAACCAGCAGTTCCAAAAATCAAGACCAAGATGCAAAGGACTTATAAGGAAACTCACACACGAAATGAGAACTTGATAAGTAAATAATAGAATTGAGACTGAAAAAGAACTAAGGGGTTTCTACATTTATAAAATGAGAGGTGGAACTTACATTCAACATAAGAAGACGGTTCCCTACAAGAAACTTTCAATGTTAAGTTCCACAAACGAACATGGATCGGGAATGTCGAAGTTGTTTAACACCTGAAAGCAGCATTAAAGACAGTCAATTTAGTATGGTTACCTTGCAATTGTTCTCAAATTTTGATGTACTAGAGGGAGTTAATTGTATCGTCTAGGTCAGAGCACGCGAAGAAGCAAGGCATCAGAAAAGATAGCACACAATTATCCATGAGATATCAAAAGCCATTAAAACAGTAATGTCAGGTATCCAGAAAAAGTACGCAAGACTTGAGAAGGATCTGGAATCCCATTATCCATGTTTTGTCCAATCCAAGTGAAGGGAAGGATGAGCTGGGTATTAGCCTTTGATCCAGTTATGAGGGTGTTTGTTATAAATTATCTTCTAGCTTTTAGCTTATAACTTAGAAGAAACTTTAAAAAATCACATTGCTGTTTGAAGTTTTTTTTATTATAAATCAATAAGCATAAATTATACTGCTTGAAGCTATAAGATACAGCTGTGACAAATATTTGTAATAAGGTGTGATTATAGCTTTTTATTTGTAGTTTTTTTATTAGAAATCAATAGACATAAATTCTACTGCTTGAAGCTATAAGATACAGCTATA
Source organism: Heliamphora exappendiculata (assembly GCA_034768845.1). Lineage (NCBI taxonomy): Eukaryota > Viridiplantae > Streptophyta > Magnoliopsida > Ericales > Sarraceniaceae > Heliamphora > Heliamphora exappendiculata. Next base: position 17,429 of record JAOTRH010447479.1, read on the forward strand.
ACAAATATTTGTAATTTCTGCTTGAAGTCATAATCACATTTTTTAGCTATAATCTGTAAGTTCATAACTTCAGCTACACTAACCACCGTCTTTTTCTGCTGATAGAAATTGCAGCAAGACAGATTTGGTATGGCAGACGCGCCCCTAATTTAACCCACTACCCAACACCCGAAACCCCCCACCCAAAAAAAAACACATTGCTGATGGGTTAAAACATTTTTGGTAAATGCATTTACAATGCGCGAATTTTAAAATAGTAGATTAGGATAATTTCAATACACAGCTTATGCAGATAAGGAGGAAGGAAGAAAAGGTGACATAAACTAGCAATTACTGCACATTACAAGAAAATCAAATTAGTATAGGAAAACATATATATGCATACATAAGAAACGTTCTTAGAACAGTGAGTAGAAAACATCTCTCAAGTTACATATGACAGTTTCTTCATGAATGATACCACCAACAACAAAAATTTCTTCTTGATACAAAATCACAACCTAAGATGCCTAATCCATGTGATGAGGCACATTCAAAACCTCCATTCCAAAGGTTAACAAGTTCGACGCAAAATCTGCCAAATTTTACAATAAGACTTTGTAAACTTGTGACTTTAACCAATTTTTGACGGATTGACTCTTTAGGCACCGAACCACAAGTTTTTTAGGTACAAACTTTGGCAAAGTTTGCCACACCACATGTTTTCATGGTTGAACTCCAGATTTGCCTAGCAAAATGTCTCTATCCTTAGAATTGCATTGTAAAGCAGCCAATCACTGGACCACAGTAATTTCAATCCATACTTCAATTTATTATTTTGGGAAAACGAAATACCCATATACTTCTGTCAGAACATATAGTAGATTTAGGCACATTAGATTTAATGCCTTTATGAAATCTGCTGTTCCTGAGCTCTCACTTCTGTCCCTGCTCCAGGTAAAACAATACTCGAACATTAGGACAATTCCAAGCCTTGGAACAATATTATGCGCACACATCCCCATACGAAGGTATATATACATCTCTCTCTCTCTCTCTCTCTCCCTCTCTCTCTCTCTCTCTCAATGCAGCAATAACCTCGTTGGATTAACATTAGTAAAATCACGACCAATCCTATGCCAATGATACTCTTGTCAATCAAAAAATCAAGTACCATTGCAGCAATAACCTCGTTGGATTAACCATAAAGCAGCAATAACCTCGTTGGATTAACATTAGTAAAATCACGACCAATCCCATGCCAATGATACTCTTGTCAATCAAAAAATCAAGTACCATTGCATATGCTTTCTCAGATCAGTTTCCCCACATACCATACAACAATATTGGTTGACCAGATTTGGTCTGCCAAATAGGGGCCCCATAGGAAAGACTTAAACGAAGCTAATTTTAATTTGCAACTGGAGATGATTTCAGCGGTTATGAAGCTGGGTGACCTGCAGTGAAACTTTGTATCCAAGTTACCATGTTCACTTATCGTAGAAAGAATTAGAAAGAGGGAAATATGCTCCGATAATGAGAAAAGTACCCGCTTCACATGGAAAGCTCTCTCTCTCTCTCTCTCTCTCTCTCTCTCTCTCGCACAAAAAAAAAAAAAACTAAGGTCGTGTTTGGAAATATGAACTTGAATTTGAGAATGGATTTGAAATCTAGATTTCAAATGCTTGGTTATTTGAAATCTATAGTTTGGATATTGACATAGTCGGAAAGGATCAAAATTCTTGGATTTTAAATGCAAAGTATTGCCAAGAAGAAAAAAAGGCAGCAATTCAATGAAATCAATAAGAAACTGTGTTTGCAATAATGAAAAGAGTTGCTCTCCTCTCTCTCGTTCCTCTTAAACACCATTCATAAATTCCTTTTCGTGCGAAAATCCCATTTTCTAACCCCAAAAGCACACCCATTGTGGCAGAAGATGGTGCCACCAGATCCAGTTAAATCAATGGAGCCCAGCAAACTACAACAAACACAGAAAGCAAGCACCTCACCACCTCCCCCACTGGCAGGACCACCTGCGCCTGGTCCACCATGGCCCCTGAATCCCTCTAGGAGCTCCAATTCCAGTACCCCCAGAGCATCTACGACCTCTTGCGTTCTCCTACAACACCGGCTATTCCTCCACCGCCTTCAATGACAAAACCGCACGCATCTGGGTATCATCACCAGCTCCTAGTTCCATTTGAGAGAGGAGAGGGGAAGAGAGAGACAGAGAGACAGAAAGAGAGTATCACCATGAGAAGTTATTGGTTGAATCAAGAAACCAATGGTCCAGATGCTTACCCAAGACGGTGAATCAGTCAAATAACACCTGTTAACTAGTTATTTGAAATCCCTATATTTTAATAATCTAAGTACATGGACAGATTTGTACAGATTTTGAATCTACGTGCATTTTTCCATTCAAATGAAGCCACAGATTTGGGACCATGGATTTCAAGTCACACCTGCCACAAATCACTAAATCCAAATGTAACCTAACTAGAATCTCATATCAAAGCATTCTTTTCAACCTGTTCCCCCTAAAGGGTATCGTGACAGGAAGGAAATATAAGTTTCATACAGCCATTAATCCAAGCCATTTAATTTAATTTCTGAAATGAGTTTACTGAAGTGATATTGTACATACCTCTGGATGCACAATACCAAAAACGCCTATGCGCTTCCCTTTGTAAATGACACTAGCTTGCCTACCCGGAAGAAACTCAGGCTCCTTCAGTACACATGAAGACAAAATGAACACATTACAAGAACTACATAATTCATTAACAAAAGAGTGCATAGAAGAGCTACACTTACATCTGCATGTTTAATATAGTAGCCTGCATTATCCCCATGCTTTACAAAGGGAGTCCCTATTACTTCCATGACTCTGTCAACCAAACCATGAATAAGCTGCAAAGGTAAGAGTTACAAATTAAAATTGTCTACAAGTCAATCTGCTGCCAACCGTATAATTGAGTTTTCACGAGCTACATAAGACAGAAAGAACTGAAGTAAACGAAAATGACATATCACGTTCATGAGAGAATAATGAATCAGACGCATGGAAACAAGTAGCAGCACTTCTTGCTGTAGAATATGTGTTGGTACAGTATCCTCAAGCAAAGCAAAGTTCCAGTTGTAGGTGACTAACAGAAATGAGTAATAACTGAATGCTATTTTTAGTTAAATCGTATGAGAATTTTTCATTTCTACTTCCCTTTCTCTGTCTCTTGTTTTTTTTTCCTCAGCAACAAAAAAAGAGAATATTATATGAAGTTCCGAGGGGATACAACCCAAATACAACCATGAATAACAAATAAAAAGGGGGGAAAAAGGGACAATAACAAGCATAAATTGCTTTCTTGACTTCAGTCATTAATTTCCATTTATCACCTCCCGGTTCCCGCATTTCCAATAAGAGCATCCAATTTTAATATCAAGATGCTCCTTCGTAAACTTTCTTCTAAACTCCTCCATGAAAAAAAATAAGGACAACAAAATTTCTTCTCCTCACATTTCCTCTTCACCTCCCTCACACTTCTTTATAGCATAGTTGATCGACGCTTGAGTACCTTCTCCTTCCTATATGATTAGTCCTTTTCCTTCATCCCTCAAAGGCTCCAAACCTTCACCCCTCAATTTTTTGACAACTTGTTCCATTTGATCTTGGCTTACACTTCCTCCCTCATTCAAAGCAAGTGTAAACAACTCACAAATGCCAGAACATAAATTAACCTCCCTAAAAATAAATCTGAGCCATTATCATCCACATCCATAGTAACATTAAATTGTATCACCACTACTACCAATATCAACTCCACAACATGATATTCCGCACTCATTAACCTTCCTCTCATTCAAAATCTTCTGTGGGGGTGCATTCAAACACGATTCTTCAATATGAGACAACTCCTTAACAGACACCGCTCTGCCAGCATTGCTCTAATCTGATACCCACTCCACGCCAATGATAATATATGCAAAATCAGAAGGGATCGCAGCCAACAACATGCAAGACAAAACCTTTGTCAAAAAAAATATACCAAGACGTTCAACCTCACCTGGACCTCTTAAATCCGTAGCAAATTCCGGGTCAAAAGACTCAATACAGTCAACATCTACCCTCCCAACCTACCAGCAGTGGAAATCAAAGGACCCAACCATAAAGACGTGCAAAGACGACTGCAACTACACACAGATTACCCAACGTCAGCAAAGAAATTAACATGATTGACATCCTCTAAACTAGAATCCCCTCCGCTCCATAAGCCCCACCCCAAATTCAAAGGGAGACAAGGAGAGGGATAAGAAACCCCTTGCTCAACCCCACGATCCACCTCCTGTTTTGTAGATTAAGAATATGGTTCCAAACTAGGAAGCCCAAATCCAAGATGGGCAGAGCAATTAAAAATCTTACACCTGAAGAAAGCCCCAGGTCAAAAGGCATAGCAAAAATGTGCCCAGACGTAAATATCACCTGGAACTTGTCTTCCCTAGCCTCAAGCAGAAACCTGAACCATGTTATGGACCAAGACCATCAAGGACACGTGACTTAATCTGTTCAAAATGTTTCATAACACCAATTGTACTGCAACTCCTGACGCCTCGGATACAACAACAAGGAGGTTTTGCCGACAGAACACCACACACCTCCAGCCGTTGATCACGCGCCTCTAGCCCATGATCACCACCCTCCACCTTTGTCCTCCTATCCAGTGTCCCCTGCGAAACCGACTCACAATCATCACAACCAACTGTGCTATCGAATTTTCCTCACAAAGATCTTCAGGCCCAAATTCCTAGCCTCTATATCCAATTGACCCCAAAGAACCCATTGACCAACCCCTTTCTTCAACACCTTTGCATCCTTGACTAGAGGTCCAGAGCGCCCATTCCTCTTAAACGATCCATCCCCACCCACCCATCCACCCCGAAAAAAAAAGAAGAAGAATAAACAAAACAGCAAAACACTCCCATCAGCACTCTCACACCGACTCCCCCATTGGAAAAATATCTTTCCAGTCTGAATCCTTTGATTCTTCCATTTTCCGATCCCCACCATCTGAAGCAAAACTGAATAGCATTGCTGCCAATATTCTCCATCCCAGACTGGTACCAACCTCTGGGATGCAAACCCTCTAAAAACTTCGAAGATAACATGCATTTAATCTTCCCCCTCTGCTTTGTGAACACCTACAGTCCGTTATCTGTACCCACCTCTAAATTAAGCAGAAAGGCCAAATCGCGATTGCCTTCATTCATCTCATGGGGCTTTACTTCTTGCCAACCCCCTCAATTTCAAAATCCAACAGAGAAACCATCCTTGAAATCCACTCCAGCATTTCTGAACCTTCAAATGGCTCTCTTTATTGAGACGATCCAAAAATGTAAAAGAATTTAATGCCCAAGATGAATAACCCTCCTCATCTCAGAAGAAATCAACAAGGCCCTCCATAAGCTCCAATCAAAACTAGAAAGTAGAAAATAAAGAACTTCACCCAAAGATTGTAACTTAACCGAAACCCTAACCCTAACCCTAACAGAGAAGAAACAAAAAATGATAAATCGAAAGAGGAAGAGAGGAGAAAGAAAATAGAAACAAAGAACAAAAGAAAGAAGATCAAGAAAGGAAGTCGAAGACAGAAAAGAAGATCGAAGCCCAAAGCAGCTCTGATCAAATCCCTAATCATCTCGCATGAGGTGAAGGGGACTCATGTTCATCGCAATAACACAGCAACCTACCATCGAAGCCCAAAGCAGCTCTGATCAAATCCCTAATCAGCTCGCATGAGGTGAAGGGGACTCGTGTTCATCGCAATAACACAGCAACCTACCCATATGAGGCCGATCCCCTGTCCTCTCATGCCTCTTCTCTAAACTATATCTGCTGAGAACTCTCCCTCCTCCAGCAAGAACCTGTTCAATAGTTTCCGAGGCAGATGGTTGTCGACCCCAGCAACAATTTCACTACGCAGGACAGTCATCCTATTAAAAACAAGCCTTCTTCATAATTAAGTTTCACAAATTCCTTGATTTGCAAAGCAGGCTATAATTAAGTTCTTCCCTACTAAATTGATTTCCCACGGTGTTGTTCGTAGTCATTCACATCTCTTAACACTCAGACCTTGGCTGGACAAATTGCAGGATGATCTCTACCATACAGCCAAAAAAAACAAATTCCACAAATTATGAGGTGTTATTGCTGTTGCAAAAAAAAAAAGTTTAGTAAATAGAGAGTAGATCTCAAGGAAAATCTATATGTGATAGAGAAGCACTAGGTGAGAAGAAGACGAAAACATGAAATCATAGGAAATAAAGTTGCATAAGCCCATCCTTCTCATAACGGAATTTTCCCATTAGTCTTGTACCTTCCAGAAGGTAAGGACTAGACAAAGGAGCATAGAAATTTATACCTCAAATCCAGAGTTAGCACCACAATATAAAGCTGCAAGCTGGCGAAGGTTCACCGCACCAACATCTTTTGTCTCGTCCAAGACAGTAATATCACCCACTTCAAATATCTAGAACCACATTTTTATATTAGAAAATCTTTAGCACGTAAATGTATAATAGATAAAGAAAATGAAGAATATTATCACGCAGGCCATCCCCCCCACCCCAACACAACCAGCAGCCCCACAACACACCAGAAAACCAAAGAAACCAAACACAAAAACCACTCACACACCCATAGATTAGTGGACAATTTTCTCACACATTGAACTGTTTATATCAACTTGTGTCAAACAAAGTACTGACAATGAATAATTACTACAAATCTTGTTGCCCAAAATTAATCAGCCTTTTATTGACCAACACTAAGCTTGCACCAGAAAATTGCAGGATACAGAAATAGATCTGGATATATTATTCATTATGAAGGGGACCTAAATCTACTCGAGGTGGTGACTAAACAAGAGCATCACTTTTTCTCCAAGAAAAATATGGACTTGAGCGGAGGAAAGGAAGGAGGATAACGATGAGGGAAAGAAGCACTATTTATTAGTGAACCTCCTAAAAACACTAAACTACCGTGACTACCCAAGCTAATAAATGGTTTAAGAGTAGTGGTCGAGTCTGTAGCAAAGTTACCCTTCAAATACTAGAATAAATTCATTGTAGAAAGAGCATTTAAAAACACATTATATTTGTAAGGAAAAGAAATAGCTATCTAAGTAGAAAACAAAACATCTATCATACAATAAAGGAAAACGACTCCAAAATTAGCAAACAGAACAATTGGTCATTCCTCCTAAATGATATAAGGTCATAAAATTCTCTAACCACAACAGAAACAAAAAAATTACTGGACAAACGATGTCCAATTTAAAGATTTTGAAACATACCTTTATTGGCTTTGGGTGGTCTTTATTGTGCCCCACAGTTTTCAATATACCAGGCATAAGACTGGTCCGTACAACCTGTAGAAATGCAATGAGTCATTCAAGTTGTCTCGCTTACAGATGTGTTGTAAGCTAAGTTGCAAACCAATAAAGCCAAGGAAACAATTAATTTACTATGGCGAATACGAATAAGCAAGTAAGCATTTGATTACTAAGAGGCTGTTACAGAAGAAGATTGCACACCACGTGATTTTAAGACAATGACAAACAGTACTGGAAATATAACTGACAGCCGGAACCAACAACAATGAAACACGTGCATGCAAGCCCGCAAAAAGTGAGAAGCAGAGGGCACAACAAGATGCTCTGCAAATTAGACATGCATTTCAAGCTACTTAAAAAGCACAAAGCTATGCGATCAGCATTATGACCAAATGAAAGTCCTTGCTGGTAATATTGATTATTGACTATTAGGAATGAACATGTTCAAACAATCAACGAACCTCCAATCACTAAGGCCGTAATTGGCAAACAAGGCTTTTAGCTAAAAACGCAAAAAAGCTACCATGGCTTGTTTGGCAAAAAAACAAAAAAGCTAAAAAGTCAAATCAAATCACCAATTTTTACAATATTCTATTCAAACTCCGACTTTTAAAAGACAGTAATATCCCTCATTCTTAACTTATTTACTATACTACTAACTACATATAATTGTTATTTTCAACTATATTGAAGGGAAAATTTGTCTAATTTAAACAAAAAATAACTTTTTAACTAAACAACCAACTTCTAAAAAGCTAGCTTAAAAACTAATTTACTAAACAACCTACTTCGAACCAAATTTAGAATTTTGGCTAAAAACACAAAATAGCAAGAAAACTAGCTTTTCAGTTTTTTAGCTAGTTGCAAATCAGGGCCGAATTGATTAGTAGAGTGACCCGAGTTCAAAATGGATATTGGATACAAGAAAATAAGCTTCACTTCAACAATCTGTTGACAGGTCTCAGGTATGTTATTTATTACTGGACTCATGAATTACCATAAATAGGTTCTTTCCACAAAACTTCCACCTTCACTCATTCATTGCTGCAATAGACAGTTTACTGATACAAAACATAAGAGTAGAAAAATGGGGTTCCAACTTAAGAAAACATATGAAGCTTGGTAGACAAATAAACAAAATCCAGACCCACCATTCAGTCAATAAATTTGAAAAAAAGGAGCACAAGAACTTGTTCTTCAGTAAGGAATTGGACAGGAAAAATGATTTTTTGGATAAATTCCGAACAGGAAACTGTATTCACTTGCAATATCTCATTCATAACCTAGTACTGTACACCTCCCAAACTTTAAACAACAACAACAACAAAAAACAATCACTTCCATGCTATTAATCCAGAACAGACATTCACTTCAATTGTTAAAGAAAATGTACAATATTCTTTCCAGTTACAGGGCCTCCTAATTGAGACTCCCATTATAGGCAATACAAATATTACGCATTCAAAGTCATCAAAAAATATAAAACAATTATCCAGTGGACCATCATGAAGAAATACATAAAATAATCTATGGAAGATTACTGTTACATCTCAATACTGGACTATCACATTGAGGTATCTAGAAAGAAAGAAGTGAAAGGATAAGATAGTAAGAATCAAAGGAAAAGGACAAAGCAATTCAACTAAACATGAAATGTCCACATAAGAAGTTTAAATATTTTTCCAATTGATTTTTTGAGTGTTTGAATTTATTTATGGCATGAAACAACTGGCAGCATGGGTCTAGCTTAATGATATGTTCCAAAAAACTCCACTTGAATTTATTTGATATTTTTTATCGACAAAAACCAGTGCTCGCAAATAACATGTTTTATTATATTTTTCCTAAAATTTATTCTTCTAAACCTCAAATGCAAAAGCTAATACCACATTTCTTTTTATGATAAAAAGAAATATGCGTTTATATTTTCTAGAAGGTTGGAAGGCATAACAAATGCAAGATAACTTTGAATTGGTTCCTCATAACACAGATAACACTATAAAAGTGAAGAAGCAAACAAACCTCAAAATCAGAGGAACGAGGATTTCCAATGATCACTGCTGTTGATTTGTCATCTTTGCGATTTAGCATGGAGAAATTTTCTTTGTAAGAGCATAGTACCCATGTTAAGACCTCCGTGAACCCACTCATTGCAATCTAATAATGAAAAATAAGAAGTTACCAAATGAAGAAGTTTGATTACACAGAGAACCACAAAAACAAGCAGAAGGGATTCATATGCCAGAAAGTAATTGCTCAAAACAAGACAAGCAGATTGTTATATTTTCATTTGGTAAGATTAACATATAACAATAGAGTTACATTAATCACTAATGAAGAAATTTCTTATGAAATCGAAAACATTGCAAATAGACAAGCTTATCTACATCAAAAAAGAGGAATAAGTTGACCCATGATTACAGAATACCTGATTTCCCCAATGCATATTTCAATCACACAGAAGATAACTGAACCTATGTCCTGAAAAACTAGAGTTCACATAAGAACAGACTTTAAGAATGAACTAAAACAGGCTGTGTGTGCGAGTGGTTGGATTCCATCCACACTGTTTAAGTAACTTAGAATCCAAATTGAAACCCATGGAAGTTGGAACACTTCACTAAAAAAATAATAATAATAATAATGATAATAATAATGGAGGTTTTGGGAGCATATATCGTCAAGAAAAGTAGCAAAAATCAAACTTCAAAGCTATAAGATGGCTAGAACTTGACTGGTTGAAATTTGGAAGTTTCAAAATATATCAAAATCTAATCAAGTACAAATAGCTTTTTGAGCACAAAAGAAAAGGACATTAAGATAAAAATGATTAGTGACATCATCGAGCATGTCTGTACATAAGAAGTGATGAGATTATCCAATTGAATATCTCTACTTTGTGTAAAAGGATTAAAAGCGTGAATTTATCACATATCAAGACAGCAAACTAGAAGCCTCTAGCATAATTTTATGTATATTACTGATCACTCAAAAACTCCTGTCATTCCCACAATAAGCAGCCTGTGCAAGCTCATCACTTTGTGTAAAAGGATTAAAAGTGTGAATTTATCACATATCAAGACAGCAAACTAGAAGCCTCTAGCATCATTTTATGTATATTACTGATCACTCAAAAACTCCTGTTATTCCCACAATAAGCAGCCTGTGCAAGCTCATCCAACTAGCAAACAAAATCAATTTATAGCAATCACCTACTAATATAGGTAAAACAATGCCAAGCAAATCAGGGGCACTGGGAACATAACTTCCATAGGGGAAGTGTTGAAATTATATAAGAAATTGATAACCATAACAGTAGCATACCCTTCGCAGGGCAGGGAAGGGCAGGGCAATAGAGAAAAGAGCAGAAAATTTTGAACATAAAAGAGGTATCATGCAACAATCACAATACCTCTGATCTGATAAGTTCACTGAATTGGTTCAGAGGCAAAGGATTCAAAGATGCTGGTATTCTCTTTGGGATTTCATTGTAGCCATAAGCAATAGCAACATCCTACTAAAAAAGAGGCCATGTGAGTGAGATTCATCCCACCTCCTGATGCATTGCCTGCTTTTGTCAGTTATAATATCAACATTCATACCTCTGCAACATCACATGGATGAAGAATATCACTTCTGGTAGGAGGTACAGATACATTGAAAGTGCACCCTTTATCTCCTGCGACAGATTTCTCAGCATGCAATTGCATTTTATTCAATAAATTAGCAACCTGAGGCAAGGAACAGGTGAGGTGATTATATTATTTAATTCTAGCCAAAATGCATTTTGTCCAAGTGTGCCATGGAACATATAGAAGAAAACAGTTCTGGATGCAAGATACTTATACTTATATAGTTATTATTTTTTTATCAGCAAACCTCATATAGTTATTCATACAACAGAATTTAGAAAAATAAAGTCAACATATGGCAGGCATGAGCAAACAAGTGAAAATAAGAAAGCACAGGAGAGACATCGGCGAGGGAAGTGAAGGGTATTCACTACATTCTAGATAACAAGAGCAAACAAAATCATAGCATGACATATTCAAAGGACAATTAGAAGCAAAGAAGACACGTGCTCACTGCTCACTCAGAAATCAGAATGTAACATAATATTAGGAAAACCTTCCTTTTTGTAAGTTGTTCAAAGAACTCAAACCACTACCGATCATACTAAATTAAAATAAAGCCAAAATAGATTTTCAGGTTCACAAGGTGAAATCTGCATGCATGTCTGATCCACAGAGCAGTTTAATAATAAAGCCAAAATAGATTTTCAGGTTCACAAGGTAAAATCTGCATGCATGTCTGATCCACAGAGCAGACAACAATTAAATGCTCCAAGATAACAAACCAACTTAAACAAATTTATTTAGTAAGATTACTATTACAGTTAGTGTACTTATTAAGGCTAGATATTGTACATGTTACTCCTAGTTTTCAGAGTTAAAAAAACAAGCCAAGTAGCTAACACACAGACACTGACAGTATCTCATCAACAATGCCAAACATATCGAAAGCCTCAAAACCAAATATAGGGTTATTCCATTAACGTTCAAATTATAATATCATGGAGGAAGCTTTATTGCCCCAAGTTCAACTTGATTTTGAAAGGGAGTAGGGCATACAACGGGAGCAATAATAACGCATTAAAGGAAAGCAATAAAAGTAACTACATTTTAGGTGGCAATTTGCTACTTAAAAGAAAATCAAACAAATAGAAACAATCAACTGAAAAAAGAACCCCTTCAGCTCCAGCACGTGTAATCAACGCCAATGTCATCATCCCGTAATAGCGAAGTTACATATCATTCATCAATAAAGTGGATAGACATAAAATTTAAAAAATGGCCGAAAGTGTAGTACCTCATTCACCTCCAGGGGAACTCCAACTATATCAGTGATGTAAGATAGAGGCACTTCCATATGGTAAAGTGATAGATCAGGGTAAACTTGTAATCTCCCATCATAATAAATTACTTCGACTGGTTCAACCTCAAATTTTCTTTCACAATACATTGAAAACATGGTTACCTAGGAAAATAAAAGAGAGTTATCCAAACATCATCCAATTAGTTGGCACCAACTAAAAAGCATCAAACAAATGTAATTGGAACTTCAGCCTTACCATTGTGTTTAAAACAATCTTGGCCTTCGTCAAATCAGTGGCTGTACATTCAATGAAAACATTCTTTGTCTCCAAAGTAATGGCAGATTGAGCACCATTGATAATAGGGGGCAATGACAGAACAGTTCTGTAGAAAGAAAAGGCATTTTTTTCAAAAGTATAAACAAAAGCAAAATAAAAACGACTTCCATATTACAACTTCAAATACTTTAAACAAATTAAGAAGAGATTGGGAGAGATAATCAAAACCATAATATCTTCATACCTTTAAAGCAGATTGTGCATGCAACAATTAAGGCTGATAATTTTAAAGCATGCATATCGTACATAGCAAATAATTTGGGGAAAGAAATCTCAAAATCCTTAAGGTGAAACAGGTGTTATCAAGAGATCAAAATACCTGTTGCAATCATATAAAACAGGATACACAGGTGAATTCTCGACAACGTGCAAGAACTTCTTCAGCTTCAAATCTGACTGCCAAATATAGATAGTAAGATTTGAATGGAGGTAACGCGAAAATGTCTTCAAGATTCTAATACAAAATAAATACATAAGCACTCTCAAATAGCACCATAAGAATTGAGTACAATAACACAATATCACAAGATTCACAACTTAAAGACAAACAATTGTACAATCATCATTAGAACCACAAACACTAATACATTCACATTGCTGAACAAATCATAAAAGTTGGACTCACCTTGTAAAACTCCATCAGCTCATCAGCCCTAAAGTTTTTCACCTACGTGCAAACAAGAGGCATGAATCAGTTTCAGAACTAAATTTTACATAAGCAGCTTCAAACTCTGTAACGACGAAAACATATCAGTGGAAGTAGAAAAGGCATATGAAAACTCATGTCAATAAAACTACAAATCCAAGAAAGGCAGCAGCTCTTGTTCTGCATGGAAACCAGAGAAGCGTGGAACCAATAGTACAGCAACATGGTATTCAGTGGCACTCAAAATGTAAGTACCCAGTAATTCAAAATTACAATTAATTGAATTAATAATTTAAAATTAGTAATTAAATGAGACTAATAATTCATAATGAATATAAGTAGTAGTTCAAAATAACATTATTATTCGATAACTTGAACGCCATAATTTCGAATTCGAGAATTTGACAAGCTGGTCAAGCAATAATTCCCTTAATGCATTTAAGATTTTAATTTTTTAAAATGAGATTGCATTGGTTCTATCAAGTAAATTCTAGTGAAACAATGGGGTGGATCTTTCCAAAAGAGGATTTGTCTCAACCCAAGCCCAGTACTTCAATAAATCCTGGAAGTGCTCACGAGTTATACAAATGGAACGCATCGTGTATACCCTTTATGCCATATTTAGAATGTGTTCGTGCATATGCGGTTTAATTTATAATTTTCATGAAAATTTGAGAATTTAAACAAAAAAACAATTATT
>JAOTRH010447490.1:0-31352 GCA_034768845.1 Heliamphora exappendiculata
GATGTTGATCAATTCATATAGTCAGTATAGAATCGATCATCCTGTTGATCCCGCTCAATACACTTCAAGTGTACTAACACATCGAGCTCGAACATCGAATTTTCAAAACTTAAATTCGATCCGTTCGACCTAGCCAAAACCAGCTACTATAACGATGTATTACAATCATACCAATGGAATGTTCGGGTCCATTGCGATTGTGAACCTACATGTATAATCTATCAGAACTTTTGACCCGTTCTTCAGCGCAGCCGCACTGAGTCAAATACTGGACAGAATATACGGACTATGCATTCATACATCACAAATATAAATATGAAATCATAAATGCAAAATCATCTCAAATTATTTCTTATTAATATGCTAGGGATCCAGAATAAAATATATAAAAAGTATGATTTTTCAGTATACATTCTCAACAATAGTGTGAGATCCTTCATTCGTCATCAGGTTTATCGGTTGTGCTCCACCGAGATTTCTTGGCAAGATTACCTAAGTTCTCTAATCGAGGAGGAGATCTCTTGGCTATGCCCATGGTTAAAGATATCTTCCATGACTACTACAACAGTGGGCCACTCGTGGGTCCTGTTGGTCAGCTTGAAGCTGGCCACCTTCTATCATCCTTATTGCATTCTTCACCAGTTTAGACATACCCAGATCTGTCCCGAGACTGCTGTGATCCATCTGTACAGTTCTCCTCACTGGGCCCCTTTCATGGGTCAGTACCAGCGGGCGACTGAGGATACCAGTTGGCGAGAATTTTGACAACGGGTTATATGCGAGTTACAAGGACTGGTTTAAAGTGAAGATATAGTGTAAGGTAGGACAGGAAGGGGATGCAAAGAGAATGAGGACTTGATTTTTCTTTGTTCTACCTTATTATTTTTCTTGTTCCTCCTTTTTAGTTTCCTAGGATGAGGACTTGCGAGCCTCTCTAACTTTTAAAAACTGTGTTGGCAAAACTAATTAATGAATGTTTCTTCACTTTTTAGTTTATAGTGACTTTTTAGATTTTCGTTCTTACAACATAATCATCTCTTTAGAGAAACTTAAAATAAGCTTTTGCATTGATCAACTACTTGAAACATGGTTACAAAAGGGGGAACTCTGATCAAAGGTTTGGTTTGGGCCGAACTTCTAACAGAAGCTGCCTACGTATCCCGAAGAAAGGAATTAGGCTATAACATTGTTCGAGGCTCAGGTTACACTCGAGTATTTGATGCTCTTCTTTTGCAGGCTTTTTCTCATGGGTAGAATCTTTTAAGCTGGTTTGAGTTGATAGGGGTATAGAAAATATTTCCATCCGAATCGATATATGTGGTAGTGCCTCCTGACATCAAGGTCTTGATGAGGTAGGGTTTCACCCAATTAGGTTTGAACTTGCCCATTGGATAAAAGATTGGGGCCCGGATCTCTTTGAGGACTAAGTCACATCCCTTCAAGTTTCGAGACTTAACCTTCTTATTAAATGCTCGAGCTATCCTCTTCTGATATCCTTGAACATGGAACAGGGCTCTAAGCCTCCTTTTGTAAAAAAGGAGCAACTCGTCAAACCTGTCCCTTTGCCATTCTAAGTCGAGGATTTCGCTTTCAGCCATTATTCTTAGAGATGGGATTTCTAATTTTATGGGCAAAACTGCTTCCATTCCGTAGACCAAAGCATAGGGTGTTGCTCCAGTAGAAATTCTAATCGGCGCCCGGTATCCCCAATGCACAAAAGGCAATTTTTTTGGCCAATCCTTGCTTCTCTCTATCATTTTCTGTAGGATCTTCTTCACATTCTTATTTGTAGCTTCCATAGCTCCATTGGTTTGCGGTCCATACGATGACGACTTATGGCTGATGATTCGATACTCTTCCAAGAGGTTTAGAACTTCTCCTTGAAAATGGGAACCATTGTTACAAATTATATCATGTGGAACTCCGTACTGACAAATGAGGTTTTCTTTGGTGAATCTCGCTACTTGGGAGGCTTTTCAAAATTGAGTAAGAGGTAGTTTCGACCCACTTCGTGAAGAAATCAATTGCCATGAGAATAAACTTGTGCCCATTTGATGCCTTGGATGTAACCTTTCCTATTACATCGATTCCCCAAACTGAGAATCACTAGGGTCAGGTCATGTTGTAAAGCTGAGATGACGGTACATGCATGAGGTTTGTATGGATCTGGCATTTTCGGCACCTTCAGACGAACTGATGGCAGTCCACTTCCATGGTTATCTAGAGATATCCTTGGCACAGGATCTTCTTTGTCAGCATCATCCCACTCATGTGAGGTTCGTAAACTCCTCTATGAATTTCTCTCATCACCTCATGTCCCTCTTCCATGTTAACACAAAGCTTATTGAGTCTCAGATATCCTCTTTTGTATAGTTTTCCCCCACATATCACAAACTATGCAACAAGTCTCCTGATAGCTCTCTGGTCTTTTTTATTGGTTTGGCTTGGATATTCTTCCTTTTCGATGAAATTTTAGATGTCATGATACCATGATAGCCCGTCATTGGCTTTTTAGGTAATAACGATGTTGTTGATCACAGGCGCATCCTTTTATTGAATTTCCAAAGGCCTCATTCTTACCCTGGGTGGTATGTCTATTATCGATGCTAAAGTGGCTAAGGCGTCGGCAAACTTGTTCCGTAATCTCATAATATGAGTGAACACTACGCTTTTAAAACAGGGTATTATTGCCTTAAGCTCTTGATGATACTGAACCAGCTTTTCTTCTTTAACCTTCCACTGTCCCTTTGCCTGGAATATGACTAGTGTTGAGTCTTCCATGACTTTCAACTTTCTTGCCCCTAGTTCCAAGACTGCTTCCAACCCAGCTAAGCATGCATCATACTCGGGCTGATTATTAGTGACCTCAAAAGCCAAAGGGATATAAGAATCATCGAGAGTGACAAGGAGTATCCCTATCTCATAACTGTATTGGCTTGAGGTTCCATAAAAAAAGAGGGTCTACAGATCTTTCTCAATCTTCAACACTTACTCATCAAGAAACTCAAACTCAAGCTCTTCTTCTCTATTGATGGGGGGTTGGCCAAGAACATTGCAACGACTCTCCCTTTTATTAATTTTGTCGTGACATACTATAAATCAAACTCAGCTAGCATTAGCAGCCACCGGGCCAACTTTCCTGTCAATGTTGACTTCTCAAAAAGGTATTTGAGCAGGCCAATCCTTGAGATTAGAACAACGCGGTATGCTAACATGTAATGACGTAACTTCCTGGATGCCTAGACTAGCACCCAGCAAGTCTTTTTCGAAGGCATATACCGTCGTTCGCATTCGGTCATCTTCATACTCAAGTAATAGACAGCTCTTTTAACTTTATCTTTGTCTTTCTATGTAAGCATACCCCCCATTGCTGAATCAGTCACTGATAGGTATAATATAAGAGGATTGCTGGGTTCTAGTGGCAACAAAATCAGAGGATTTTGTAGATACTTATGTACGACTTCGAAGGCGTTCTGACACTACTGGCCCCACTGAAACTTGGTTTCTTTCTTCAAGAGTCGGAATAAGGGTTCGCAGGTAATGGTTAGTTTGGCGATGAATCGTCTGATGAATTGAACCTTTCCTAAGAAACTCCTTACATCTTTCTTAGTTTTTGAGGGAGGCATTTCGAGAATGCCCTTGATCTTTGATGGGTCAATCAACATGCCCCACTGTGTGATCATGAATCCGAGCATCTTCCTTGCTATAACTCCGAAGGTACACTTCTAAGAGTTTAAGTGCATCTTATATTTTTTGATCTGCTCAAAGAATTTTCTTAGTGCGGTGACGTGTCCTTCTAGGGTTTTGGATTTCACGATCATGTCATCCACATACACTTTTACTTCTTTATGTATTATATCATGTAGCATCGTGATTGCAGCCTTTTAGTAGGTTGCTCTCACGTTCTTTAGTCCGAACGGCATGACTCTATAACAGTAGGTACCCCCAAGGCATCGTGAAGATAGTCTTCTCCCATTTTCTGGAGCCATCAGAATCTAGTTATACCCTAAAAATTCATCCGTAAAAGAAAAGAGCGCATTCTTGGTGGTGTTATCTACCAATACGTCTATATTAGGGGAGAGAAAAGTTATCCTTCAGACTAGCCCTATTGAGATCTCTAAAGTCGACACATACTCGGATCCTTCCATCCATAATTGGTACCGAAACAATATTTGTGACCCATTTCGGGTACTCTATGACCTTGAGGAATCTGGCGTCTATCTGTTTGGTAAATTCTTTCTTGATCTTGAGCACCCAATGTGGTCAAATCCTTTTCAATTTTTTCTTAATGGATTTGGCATCGAGGTACAGAGGGATTTGGTGCTATACAATATCGGGATCTATGCCAAGCATATCTTTGTAGGACCATGCAAAAATATCTTTAAATTTCTTTAATAAAAAGATTAGTTGTTCACGCTCCTCTAAAGATAGCGTGGAACCAACTTGAACCATTTGTGGATCTTTTTCATTATTAAGATTTATCAAAATAGTTTCTTCAATTACAGGTTTAACCCGATTTCTTCCTCTTTTCGATTAGAAATTTTAATTCTTAGGGGATATCCTCCTCGAATTCGTTAAAATTTTCAGAATCAAGATAAAATATTTAAGACACAGCAAAGTAAGCAAAGTCTGATTTCATTTCATTGATTTCAAAAGGGGTTACATCCTGAGACTCAAAGAAGAAAAGGCTTGGGATGCCAACAGATGCATTCCCGGCAGACACAGCATTAACCGACTCGATAAAGACAGATTCAACAAACTAAGACTTCAACTCGCTTATTACATCATGCTTAATAAAAGACTCAAAAGATTGACTCTTTTTCATTTTAATATGATAAGTGAGGTGTGATCCATAGACTCGTCAGCTTCCATCATCAGCACATCCTCGTCTTCATTATCATTGCCTATACGCACCTGAGCCATCTCTTCATTGAAGAAAGACCCCAGATCTCCTTCGTCACAAAGATCCGTCCAATCTGTTTGCATCTTTCTAGCGAAATCCATCTGTAAAATCTCGGCTTCTTCATCACTGTTGGACAACTGGTGGCCGAAGAAGATCTCCACGCCTGGCAATTTCCTGTTTGTCTTCTCTTCTATCCATGGTTCCGGGAACCCACAATAAGGGAAATCGTCCCCTTATTTGATGAAACAACCATTTAGCATCGGCCCAAACTTCCCCGTGCTTGATTTTTTTAGTTCTGGCTTTTTATCCTAGCCCATATCATGGTGATTATGGTTCACTAGGATTGGCTCCAAAATCTCTTGTAGATGCTTACCTAATCCCATGCCTGGGAAGTAGGATATTTCTTTCATCATGTCTATAACCCTTGGATTCACATAGCTCCCCTCATCATTCATCAAAACTTGTACAGCCTTAGTTTCATCAAAGTCAAACCCATTTAACAAAAAATCCTCCTCCCCGTGTTAGATCTCAAGAAGTGGGGTAGCATCATTAAGCGGGGTTGGCAAGCTAGTTTCATCTGGTATAGTGATAGTTACTCCCTATTTAATCAGCTGTACTTTTTGGTGTAGGTGGATTAGACTACTCTAACCGATGGGCATGCAGCCATGGCCTTCCAGTAACAGATTGAATGATACTAGCATATCAAGAACTTGAAACTCTACTTCACTCTCCAAAGTTTCCACTGTTATAGCAAAAGTCACCAATCCCAAGACATCTCTTCGTGTATTATCATATGCTCGTGCCCCCTATGCACTCGGCTTGAATTCTTATGTCTTCATTCCTAGGCAGTAAGCAGTTCGTAGTGGGAATACATTGAGAGAGGAACCGTTGTCGACCAAAATAATCGGTACCCATTTCCCTAGGCATTTGATGGTTAAATGCAATGGCTTATTGTGGGATGGCCCTTCTGGTGGAAAATCTCTATCACTGTAGGTGATGACACTGGACTGCTTCTCGAGTATGAGCATTCCAACCAATTGGTAGGGAGAGACATCAATTATATGTTCACGTTGTTTAACGCTTTTAGGACTGCCTGTCGGTGCTTGTGAGATGCTACAAGCAACCCCCAAATGCTTGCATTAGCTTGCGTCTTCTTAAGCTATTTCAGAACTACATCTTCCTCTTTACTATTATGTCTTTTTGCTCTTTCTACCTGCTTTCTTGGTTCCTCTGTGCCCCTACTTGGTTGCCCCTTCTCTAGCTGTGCGAGCTTAAAATGCCTTTCGCTCGTTGTTAGGTGCTCTATCTGCTCTTTGGGCTCCCATAGCCCTTCAAACTGGCTAACCACTTCTCGAATCTCAACCACCGGGCATCTTTTCTCTTGGAAGGCCCAAAAATTGTCTATCTCTTCATTGTTTCCTTCATGTCCCTAGAAATCAATTCCCATTATGTTTCATGAAAATCAATTAGACTCTTCATTGATATTGGCATCTAGCTCAAAGAGTTACGACAACGATACCTCGTCAAACGGGTTTTCATAATCGTATGGAGGGGGAGGGCCCCACGACTCCCACAGGCCTCCATGGCCTCATAGTTCTTCAAATATCGAGTGCCATTCTGGCACATCTTCTCTTTCATCGTATTTTATGTTCATAAATTCCTGCTCTACCTCTTCTAACTCTCACATGTTGTTCTCTTCTTGGTAATCCCATTCGAGAGAACATAAGACAGGCCCCTCGGGTAGAGGTGTCCTTGGCTTCAGCTCATGAAGAGGAACAATGTATATAAAAGGATCAAATGCAAGACTTGTAATTCCCATTAAATTCTCTTGGGGTAAACTTTCTTCTTTCCCTTCTTGCTCCTTTTTCTCTCGACTTCCATATTGACCGGTGGATTTTCTTCATGCTTACTTTCACTATCGACGTCCTTCCCATTTGAGGGTTCTCCTACTTTTAATACTATTTTCCTTGTTTCTTCCATTTTGAAACTCAGGTCGGCTTCCCCATTCCAAGCTTCCCCTCGGTGCTAGGCTATATCATCACTCGGAATGGTAGGGACATGCCACTTGATGTCGATTTCTGTCTCTTCCAAATCATTTAATGCCTCAAAGCGGGATAAATCTTCCCACAGTGATCTGATTTCTTCGTCTTTCTCATCATTACCATTGACAGGGGGAGGAACTTCTTCCTTATGGATGATAAAGATAAAAAAATTATCAAAACCATCATTTATTAGATCTTAAATAAGGTCGTCAAGCAGCAGTACTTCTTGGCCGGATGGTAGAACTGTAATTGGCTTCGCTTCTGTTATGGAGACTATGAATTTCGTGGAATTAAATCCTTTCGACTCTCCTTCAACGGCGTTCACATTTTGCTGGTTCACATGGTTTGGTTGAGGATTGGTGGTAACATTTGGTTTCTGAGTGGCAATCGGTGGAGGAATCACCTTGTTGTCTATCAAGTTTTGAATCTCGTACTAGAGCCTCATGCAATTATTGCTTAGGTGACCGTGCCCCTGGTGGAAGGCGCAAGACTGGGTAGGATTATATCTGAGTGGCAAAGGATTTGAGGGCAGGGTCAGCTCCAAAGGCTTTAGGAGACCCCTTTCAATTAGATGGCTTAGGATAGTTATTAAAGGCACAGTGAGTTGGGTGAAGATTCTTTTTTGGTTTTTGGGTGGATTTTGGGTAGCCGGCTGAGCAGATGAGCTACCTTGATTCGGGTTGAGATTCAGTAAATTTACTACATAACTTCGATTCATGGAATTAACGACATTATTCGGATTACTGGCATACGGCATCTAGACCATTTTCTAACTCGATTCTCCCTTCTCAATATCCCCAGACTACAGTGCGTCTTTTATCTCTATCCCAAGATTAAAAAAACCTGCTCAAATGTCATCAACGATTGTGTGATCAAATACTTACGAAACTGCAGCTACAAGTTCTTCACCACCATTCTCACTTGTTCCTTCTCAGTGGGTTGATTTGTCATTTTGGCTGCCTTAACCCTCCACCGAGTCAAAAACTCAACAAAAGATTCTTTAACCTCCTGTCAGGTGGTCTCGAGTTCCCGAGTGGTGACATCGAGCTAGATGTTGTAATTGTATTGATTGACAAATGGAGTGGTAATGTCCACCGACATTCTTGTCTTTGCAATATCTAAAGATAGAAACCACTTCTGTGTAGCTCCTAACAAAGACTGCTAGAAAAACTATGCTTAACTTCTCACTGATACCTATCGGCGACAAAGTTCCCACGTACATTCTCAAATGGATCCTCGGGTCCCCGGTCCCACAAAATTTCTCCGTATCAGGCATTTTAAACTTCTCGAGCATCTTAGCATCAGAAAATAAATAAAGACCCTCGACATCTAGCATATAGTCTTCAACTCCTCAGGCTTTCCTCAAGATCTTCTCCAACTTGTCGACCTTTTTAGATAAGATCGACTCCTTAGTGGCCAAGATTTTTGGGATTCCCGGCATGACGAGCTGTACAACTGCTGGTTGGGCTACCTTGGATCCCTCATTATCATCTCAAATATTTTCTCTTGTACCATCCTCGGGTTCATTCGGAACAACCGCATTAGGGTCTGCAACCCAAGACTACAAAGCTTGAATCTGAGCCTGGCACAGAATCTGGATCCTAACCTAATTTGTTACAGTGGTACTAACTCCTTCAATAGTCCGTACCAATTCTAGAATTGCCCTCATCATATCAGCTATAGTCAGCTTTGGGTCTGCCATCGGCAATCTTAACTGACCGGTACATCTGAGTCTTTTGCTCGGAGATCGGACCCAAGTGCGTATAGGTTCTTCTTTTCTCAGTGCTATTATCTCATGTCTCTGAACTGAGAGGGCTCACATAAATCGAAAGACTCGTTAGCCGGGGCTAAACTCAAAATAGCTCACCCTCAACGACAGATCGAAAGATAAAAACTAATCATAATCGGGGTACTAACTATATAAACAAAAGCATTCATAAAAATAAAATCACACAACCCTAAAAGATTTATTGATCCTAAAAGAAAGGTTTTAAGAATCTATATGCACATGAAAAGGCTGGTAAGTCTTCACTCAGTGTACCCTTTGAATAGAGTTAAGAATATACCTTTCAATGCCAGGATTGGTGTAAGACATGGTCAAATAGTACGCAATAACTCTTTTTGCCACATCTATGGAAGCATAGCCAGAAAGCTTGCTGGCTTCCCTAACATAACCCCGAGACAGTAAACTGACCAGGATATCGGGTAGGCGGAGCGGGGGTTTAAAAACCAAGCACACAAATATACAAATGCAAATGCGAATACCGATTAAAAGTTTACAATAAGAACCATTGTTATTTCAAGTTTAGCCCTCTTATGGTTTTATTTGAAAAATCAATGCCCAGCAGAGTCGCCAAAAAAAGTTGCAGATGCTTTGGGTCTCGAGTGAGATGCACCGGATATCAATTATTTTTATAAAAATATTCTTTTTCTTTTTTTTTTAAAATAAAAATCCAAGATATTTGGACATCCTTTTTAAAAAATGGAGTCGCCATTTGATTTTTGAGAAAAATTAAAAAAAATTAAAAAAGGCTACGAATCTTTTAAAAATGTAATTAGAGAAAAAAAAAGGTTCGAGAGCTAAGGTACGTAAATGGAAGGTGTTAGGCACCCTTTTCGTCCAACCATGAGGTTAACCTCTACTTTGTCAATATTTATTCTTATTATAAATTTTTTAAAGGTAACATATACAGAACCAGGGGTTAAAGAAAGTGCTAACAAAAGCAAACAATGAAACA
This sequence comes from Heliamphora exappendiculata, assembly GCA_034768845.1. NCBI lineage: Eukaryota > Viridiplantae > Streptophyta > Magnoliopsida > Ericales > Sarraceniaceae > Heliamphora > Heliamphora exappendiculata. The sequence goes on from JAOTRH010447490.1 coordinate 9,684, forward strand.
AAATATTAACTACGATCCTAGGATCATGCAACTTGGTTAATAGTTTTAGATATGCCACACGTATTGTTTGAGCAAAGTAAAACGAAAAACATGTGAGTGAGCGATAAAACAAAAAAATAAGACTCGAAGAGTCATACAACAATGTTTCTGTCCTTATTATGTTATAAATAGGTTGTATAGAACGAACAGAAAATACTTAAATATCATATTTAAGTTATTGGTCATGCACAAAACTCACGGCCTTAGTAACAAATGTTGCGGCCATAACAAAAATAATCACAAAACAGGTAGCCGTGATAAATATAGGGCTATCGCAAACAACAGAATAAAAATATCTCTTGGCCGTAACAAATAAACGTCGCGGCTGTGGTTTTTTAAGCGTACAGAATGGGTATATACATTGCACAATGATTAAAACTGGCTCAAATGAATAGGATATGCAGGACAAAGACCATAACCTATTGGTTTTGGGCTAGACCCACCATCCTTCTTGCTCTATACAAGCAATAACTCTAAATAGAATATACAGGATATCAAATATAAATAACATAATGCTTGAAACATATTTTCATGATACTTACCTCACAAAACCTCACGACCGTAGCTAAAGGACGTCACAACCATAACAAGAAAAGAAGACAAAACATGGAGCCGTCATAACCCATTTGGTCTAGGCCAGATCTACCATCCACTACCCAAAAAGAAACTAAACAGAGATACAGAAAGAAAAAAATACTAATCAGAGCAATAAAATGATGTATAAACTTGAAATAAACAGATAACAAAATGCTTTGAAGAGGGTTTGAACATTTTTAACTTTAAAACAATCTCACAGCCATAACAACAGGATATGACGGCTGTGAATATAAAGAGGAATAAATGTACCAGCTCTTGTAAAAAGTGCAAGGCCGTGATTGTGGATTTAATAAAACATACAGCTGTGACATAAGAAAGTTACGACTGTTATATTCTAGAACCTCATAAAGCTTTGGATGTGTTCAGTGTGCTTGTGTGCATCAAAACAGAATGTAAATAACAATAAATATACGAAACAAAGAGCTATGAATACACTTCTAATAAAAAAAACTTAGAGGAAATTAATATTTACATTGAAATGAACGATAAACAAGCAATAAAATAATGTAAACCTTATTCACGACACCCTCGGGGAAAGAAGATGAGGGTTTAAGAAGATTCGTGAGATCCTAAGATTACCTCGTGTGAATATCCACCTCGAATGGCCCCTCGGTGGTGAGAATTCGATACCTCCAAGCCAATATACATGCTTCAAAAACTTCTCCAAGGCAAGCAAGAACACAAACAAGACTCGGGAAGTATAGGATGAATGAAAGAATATCGAATGGCAGAGTATTTTGATAGAGTTTGGGTCTCCAGGTATGTCTCTCTCTTGTTTCTGCTTGGAATCGCCGCTTATTTATAGGCAATGCGAGCAACACAAACTCCTTCTAGGATGCTGCCACCTGTCCAAAAGGGGCAACAGTGACGAACGCTACCTTTTTGCTTATATACAATGTAGTTCGCTACCTTTATGGTGGTGAAAAAGATAGCCGTGACGTTCAAAAGTCACAACCTGGATAAAATAGCAACGATCGTGACAAATAAAGTTACGATTTGGTTTAAGATTTTCAAAAAAGGTTACGACCGTGTGTAGACACCCCAATTTGATCTCGTCCAATCTTAGGTGAATCCGATGATGAAAATAGGAGGAACGGTGCTTCAATTTGATCCTCGGGAACTGATCCAAGCTCGGTAATTGAACCCGACCATCAAAAATTATCAGAAACCTTCAAAATCAATGAAGTTGTACCAAACCATCAATAACTTGTTGCCCAAGTCATTGCCAGAAGTAGCGACCGCCATGTTCATGGTGGTGACCGCCAATAGAACCTTGTGGAACATTTCCCAACATGGCGACCGCCAACTCACATTGTGGCGGCCGCCAACTCCAAATGGCCTGACATGCCTCAAAACACGGCAGCATCTCATTAGTTGAAGAACTCTATAAATACCATACCTCATGTACTTTTTCAAGGACAGATTTTGATAGAGAGGTTTAGTGAGAGAAGCTCTGCCGAGTCGCCAAGCAATTTCGAGCACCGATGCCGAAGCCATGCCAAAATACCAAGATCCAAGCCTCTGATAGTCCCAAATCCTAGCTTGTATCATCGCCCGAATATCAAATTGCTCACCCACATTTCCCAACTTGAGGATTCTTAAGCAATTCAGGTATTTGGCATGGATCCCCGGTCTTCCTAAGCTCCATTTTCTACCCATTAGGAGTAGCCGAGTTTAATTTGATCAATTCATTTTAACTATGTCCTCGCATTATTTATGTAGTTGTTATATTCTTACATTACTTTAAATTCTACTTTTAGTTTACTTAGCTTACTTATTTTATTTATTTACCTCCATTCATTTTTTTAAGCTTATTACAAATTGTTAAATTATTAAATAGTGCTAATATTTTTGCCAATTACAACTTTTCAATATTGGTAATTGTTATAATCTAAGTACTTACATAACAAATTGTTGTGATAGTCAATATTACACACATTTAATTCAAATATTTTATTTCTTTTCATTCCTTTTCTTTTTACATTAATTCAATGTTCTACCATTTAATTTTCTTTTAGTTAGTCTAATTTTATTTTACTTGCATTTCATTTTCTTTATGTAATATTAATTCAATGTTCCATTTTATTTTCTTTTAGTTTAGTATTTATTTTCTTCTAGCATTACTTTAATTTTACTCTTTTTCTAGCACTTTATTTATTAGTTTTAAATTTTTTATATACCAGTTTCTATTTCCTCTTTCTTTTAAGTTTTAATTTTATATTTCATTTAAATATTAACATTTCTTTTTTTTTTCTTTTAATTTTAGTTCTTTTACTAGCACCAACTGAAATGCTCTTTTAATATTAGTTTAAATGTTCTTTTAATCTAATATTCTTTTAATTTCATTTTCTTCTTCTTTTTCTTCTTTTTCTTATATTAGTGTAATTTTCATTTCTAGTTTTTTTAAAACTTTAATAAAAGTTCCATTTAGCATTTCTTTTCTTGTAACATTAATAATTATTTTTTTTATAGAAATTTATTTTTTCTTTTCTTTTCTATAGTCATATTTTCTTTTTATGGTATTTTTTTTATTTTGCTAAAATCAAAAATCACAAAAAAAATTTTAAGTTAATTTTCATCTTAAGTAGTTCATAATTTTCTCTTTTAAAATACTCCATTATTCTTTCTATTTCTTTTATTTTCTTCTCTTTTATTTAAAAATATATAAAATGTTAATAACTAAATCTTTTTAACTTTTCTCCTATAATATTTTTCTTTTCTTTTCTTCTATTAGCTACAAAAAGCACAAAATCATAAAGATATCTTTTAATGTTTTTTTATTCTTCTTATTTCCATCTTAATAGCATTTTCTACCCTTCATATTTTGTCGATTTTTTTTCTTTTTTTTTTTAAATCTTTAAATTCTCTTTTGTTATAAAACTCTCATTTTAAATTTCTTTATTAAATAGGCTTTCTTTTAATGTAGTATTTTTCTCTTTTATGCATTTCTTATTTTACATTTCTTATTTTTTTATTAATTCATCTTATTAATGTTAACTTAGTTAATTTTAGTGATATGCACGTTTTAATTTTCTTTATTTGAAAGTATGTTTAGGATAGTTTAATTTTTATTTTGTAGCAAATTCATATTTAGGTAGTTTTGTCAACTTCTAGCATATTTTTTTTATTCTTTTAACCAAATTATGCTAGTTTAGATTGTTTCAATATTATTGCATGTAGGTATGTGTTTCATGTATCCTTTAAATAGAAATTGTATGCCATAGAACTTAAGATTTTTTTTTTAACATTTATTTATTTTAGAGTGTTACGTACATATTTTATGTATTTTTTATATTTGATTTTGGATGTTCTCTTTTTGCCTCTATTTTTTTATTTACATGCATTTGAGAAATAATATTAAAGAACTAATGATGATTAGTAGAAGACAACCATATGGTTGGACGAACGGGGTGCCTAACACCTTATCCGATTCGTACCTCAACCCCCGAACCCTCTTTCTCTGGTTAACATTTTAAAGATCAGTAGTCAATTTTATTTTTCTTAGTTTTTCTCAAAAACTAAGTAACGACTTTATTTTCAACAAAAGGAGTTTTCAAAATTTAGTTTTCAAGGTCTTAAAAGATTTCTCTAAACACTTTTTGAATTTTTTATTTTTGAATATTTTTCAAAACAACTCCTAAATCCCAACGCCACAGTATTTTCTGGCTACTCCGCTAGGGACTGGTTTATAAAATCAAATAAGAGGGCTAGACTTGAAAATATCATTGGTTCTTAATAAAATATCTCGTTTGTGTTTTCGCATGCATGTGCATTGTTCTTCAAAACTCCCATGCCTGATCGATCTGATGCCCTAAACATTAGTCCATTTCGTGGATTGTTGGGGAAACGGGCAACCCTTACTGACTGTACGCTATCATATGTGCAGTAAAAGAGTTCAAGCATACTATTTGAACATGCTCTGCTTGGGAGGTACATACTCGGCTCTATTCAGAAGGTACCATTTTTAATTGACCAAAATTGGCCTTTTGCATATAATGAACTTAGAAGCCCCCCAATTAGGTGTTGCTAACCCTAGTAGGATTATATGTTTTTTTTTATTGAATGTTTTGTTTGTATATTGTTAGAATTATTTTGATCAAGTTTAGATTAGTTCTTTCTCCGGGTTCGACCCGGATTTTTTGTTATCTTTTGCTTAGGCTAGCTTTTCCTTTGGGTTCTTACCCCGGTTTTGTTTTTCCCCGCATTCGGTTTTTTGTTACCGTAGTTTTCTTCCCAGAGTCATGCCCGTGTTTCATTTTAAATACTTCTAGGGAGGTTTCTTTCTCCTTCGAAATCTTCTCGGGTCGTTGGTTTCTCCTCCTTTTTTTAACATAGGCGCATTTCTTTCAAACCCTTGTCATACCCGTGACAGTTATTTTCCTACCGTCATGCTGCTCGTTTTTCTGTAGAATTTTTTTTTAGGTGGAACCAGTCTAGTCAGACTAGCTTTGCTTCCTTGCCAAAGTGCTAACCATTTTCCCATTCTAGATGAGCTTTTCTTCTAGAATTTAGTTGATCCCCCCTTCTTAACCGTCTTTCTATTTTTCGAGTTATCCTATTATGCCGCCGACACGAGCCCAACGGGGGCATTGTTTCAGTCTTCGTATTTATCTGCTCATGATTCACTATTTTGGAAATCTGAGATATTGGCTACCTGTTGTCAGAATATTCACTCAAAAAGAGTCTAATACTAGTTACTCTTCTTTTAAGCAATTCAGGATTCTCTGTGGGATTACCATTGGGTCGAGAAAAGTACAGTAAACACGTGTCTGGAAAAGATCAGTGACAGAAAGACTTTGTAGGATATCTGAATAGCCGACTGAGTCAACTAAAATGGCAGAAAATGAGATGAATCTGGCAGCCCTAATGAGCACGATTACTGATATACAAAGAGCCGTAGAGTAACAGACCCAGGCTCAAGTGCAATGTCAAGAAAAGATTCGGGCAATTCAGGCCCATATCCCTATTGCGAATGGACAATCGGATGACACAAATAAAAATGCCAAAGACTTTTGGGATGACAACCAGGTCCTCGATGGACCGCAAGTTGTTTCACAACCATCATGGAACCCTCGTCAGGTGATAGTCGAGGAGGAAAATACTGCGCAGTCTAGAGAGTCTGCACTGATTGAGAAGATCGAGCGGATGGAGAAGGTCCTCAGGAAAGACAAGGGAGTCAAGGAATACATGTTAGATGTGGGGGGACTATGTTTGTTCCCATATGCTAAATTATCAAAAAAATTCAAAATATCAAACATGAAAAAGTTCGATGGAACCAAAGATCCCAGAATTCATCTCTGAATGTATGTTGGTACCCTATCGTCGATGGGGATTGATGACTAGTTGAAGGCTCAACTCTTTCACTGATCCCTTTCTAGGGCAGCCCAAAAATGGTTTCTTTTCCTTGATGTAGCAAAAACCAGAACTTGAGAAGACATTGTAACAGTTTTTATCACCCAGTATAGGTACAATATCCAACTGGATGTAACTACCCGAGAGCTCGAGATGACCCGACAGGAGAACAGGAAATCCTTTGTTGACTTTCTAATCCGATGGAAGGGTAAGGCCACCAAAATGACAAACAGGCCCACTGAGAAAGAACAGGTACGAATTGTGGTTAAGAACCTGCTGTCTCCGTTAAAGCACTACCTCGTCACATAGCCACTTTCCACCTTTGAGCAGTTGTTCGACGCTGGGGGACAAATTGAGGACGCTATCCAATCTGGTGACATCGAGAAAATAGAACCCAATCAGAAACCACCCATAAGGGCTTTTCCCGCAACCAACCAAAATTAATCTGCTGCAACCAACCTCGATTCTCACTCAAACGAGGTAAACTTGCTGAACCCATCTCTTTCAGCCTAGCAGTCCAATAATGCCTAACAATAAGTTAATAGCCAACAGCAACAAAGGCCAAGGAGGGTGTTCACTCCCCTCAATATTTCTTTGTCCACGGCCCTGAATCGACTCGTCGAGAAGGGGCTCATCAAGCCATTGGACCCCATGCCTGTTCCTGACCCCCTTCCGCCAAGGTTTAATGCTTTTCAATACTGCGCCTTCCACCAAAGCCGTGGGCACCTAACTGATAACTATTTGAGACTCCGGCACGAGATCCAAAATCTCATTGACAATAAGGTGATCCCACCACCATCTGTCACCCTAAAACCAAATGTCACTACCAACCTGCTACTAGATAATATCAAGTAGGCTGGGGTGAATTACATGTCTCTGGGGGAATTGGAGGACCCGAGTCAGCACATCTGTTCAGCGCACCTACCACGCCCTCATGTTTCAATAATCGAGGATCAGATAGTATGCTCGTTCATGATGATTAGAGACAGTCGAGACAGGATGGAAGAATGGAATGATAATACTTGGGAATGGTATCGACCGCTAATTCAAGTCTACCAACAAGAGGAGGAGCACAACAAAGAAGATGACTGGCTATTAGATTATTCGACTCGACCCTATGGATTCGGCCACGTGCTCGATGGAATCGCCCTTTCCTAACTTTTTGAGGAAGAGATACATGTCGACGAAATGCAGTCCTATTGACTGGTAAGGGTTGTGGTAAAGTCAGACAGGGCCGAGTGGACCGACTTTTGGGCCTCTTGGGAACAACAAGTAAACTTTATTAAAGAGGACATCTTGGAGAAAATCGATAATACATGGGCTATTGGGGAAGATGAGAAAAGAAGGGAAAGGGCAGCCGCTAGTGACTTAAATGATTTGTCGGTGTTTGAAAGCCCTCTGCGCGTAAACGAAGTAAGACATACTGATAATGTGATGCCAGGGTTATGGGATCCCGAAGACGGTGTGGAACACCTAACTAGAAATGGATGACATTTTAAGCCAGCTCAGCTAGAGAAGGGACAGCCAAGTGGAAAAGGGAAAGAGACAGAGCAAGATGAGAAGAATAATGCTGTATTGAGACAGTTGAAAAAGACGAAAGCCAACATCAGCATCTGGGGCTTATTGATGGCTTCGCATAAGCACAGGCAAGCTATTTTGAAGGTGTTGAACAGGGTTAGTGTCCCGATAGATGCAACCCCCGAGCAACTCATTGGGCTTATTCTGCCGGTCGTCGAACCAAAAGTCATTTCCTTTTCTAATAAGAATTTGCCCGCTGAAGGAAAAAGTCACAACAAGCCACTGCACATCACCATCAAATGCCTAGAAAAGTGGGTCCCGATAACCCTCATTGACAATGGGTCTGCTTTGAATGTTTGCCCATTGAAAATGGCCGTCTGTTTAGGAATGAGGCCAGAACAGTTCACTCCCTGCAATCAAGGGGTGCGAACCTATGACAACACAAGAAGGGATGTACTATGACTGGTATCATTTGCCGTTTCAGTAGGACCTCTAGAGACGTCAGTTGAGTTTCACGTGTTAGACGTGCCAGCCTCCTTCAATCTGCTATTCGGCAGACCGTGACTACATGACCCAAATGTCCAGCCGATGCTGTCTACCCTTCACCAAAAATTAAAATTGATAAAGAACGGGACAGTTTTAACTATCCACTGAGATGACAGCTTTTAACCCCCGAGAGGCAGAGAGGGCACAACTCTGTTGGAAGTTCATCATAGTGAAGATGATGTGTTACTCGGTGGTTTTTAGTTTGATGATGAACAAGCTGTTCAGATGCTGATGAATGAAGAAGAAAGATATGTCAGCCCACGAGTGGTAACAATTATGAGGAAAATGTCCTTCTTCCCGGGTACGGGATTGGGACGTAAACTGCAGGGAATCCCAAAACCCATTCAGGTATGGCCGACTTCGCACCATTTTTATCTTGGGTATGGGCCAACGAAAGAAGATCTGGAAGGGCCTAAAAGGGGGCGAAAGGCCAATTATTCTGGGACGCTCAATGGGTACTTCGTTAAGGAAGGGGAAGATTTTTCGTATTGTGGCTTTCCAGAGTCGTGGATCGACGAGAAAACCAATCAAAAGTTTTCAGGGTTGGATATCTTCTTCAACCATTAGTTGTATGACATGGAAGAGGATGAGACAGTGGAAGGGAAAGAACAAGGAAAGAATGTCTGAGAGGAAGACTAGGCTAACAAGTTTGATGGTGCTAACATGGAAATGCTGTTTAACGAGAAGATGGCTCAGCTGCAGGTGACTGATAAGAACTATTTCATGATGTATTTCGGCGCACCAGCCGATTGCACCAAGCTTATCATCGATGCGGCTGCAAAAGAGGTGAAGAATTGGACCATCGAGTCTGGTGATGAACACATTATCTATCCTGAGTTCGGGATTGAGTCGGAGTCTGTAGTCAATGGCACATCTATTGGTGCTCCTCTCCATGCTTTTACCATCGAGTTTTTAATCCCCTCTATTTTTAATGAAATGAACAAGATTTTCGGTTACTCTGCTTTGTTCAACTTATTTTATACGCTTTCCGACAATTTTGAATTCGACGAAAATATCCCCGAAGAAATAAACTTTTAATAAAAAGAGAAGAAGAAATGCGTGCCCAACCAATAATTGAAGAAACTTTGAATCGGTGATTTTTACTCATATACCAAGACTGCAGAACAAGTTCACCGATGCACTGGCCAACCAAGCATCCATGATAGACATACCACCCGGAGTTCGGATGAGACCTTTGATAATTGAGCAAAAAAGATAGACGACATATGAGATGACAGCCGCTATCGAAGAAAGCATTGACGAACTTCCACGGTACGTAGACATTCAAAACTTCGTAGAGAAAGGAGAATATCCCAAGTTTGCCAGTAAAAAGGACAAAAGGATAATACGACGACTATCTGCGCAGTTCGTCATTTGTGGTGGTAGACTATAAAAACGAAGACATTCTAGGGTCAATAAGCTGTGCATAAACGCAGAAGAATGTCAAGAACTGATGAAAGAAATACACGCAAGAGTCTGGGGGTCACACATGAGTGGAAATATGTTAGCCAATAAGATCTTACAACAAGGATACTTTTGGATGACAATAGAAACAGATTGTATACAATTCGTACGGAGGTGCTATAAGTGCCAGATTCACACAAACCTTATGCACGTTCCCCCGTCTTAGCTGTATAATCTGACGCCACCATGGCCATTCTCAGTATGGGGCATTGACGTGATTGGCAGGGTAACACCAAAGGCATCCAATGGACACGAGTTTATCTTAGTGGCCATCGACTATTTCACCAAGTGGATTGAAGCAGCTTTCTACTCGGTACTAAAGCCTCCCATGTTGCTAAGTTTATCAAGCAAAATATCATTTACCAGTACGAAGTTTCCCATGAGGTCATCTCAGATAATGGCTCACATTTCCAAGAGGAGGTCTTGGATCTTTTCAAGGAATACCGGATAGTGGCTCATAAGTCCTCGCCATATCGACCGCAGACCAATGGAGCAATTGAAGCAGCAAACAAGAATATTAAGAAAATTCTACAAAAGACAATCAACTCACACAAAGATTGGCCGGAACATCTACCATTTGCACTATGGGGATACCGAACGTCAATCCGAACTTCAACAGGAACAACGCCATACTCTCTAGCGTATGGGCTGGAAGCTGTACTTCCCATCGAGGTGAAAATCCCTTCCCTAAGAGTAGTGACCGAGGCCAATATCTCATAAGCAGACTGATAGAGGAACCGAATAGAAGAATTGATCTTGTTTGATGAAATAAGACTGCAAGCCCTATTTCATCTTTGAAGTAGGGATCCTTGAAGTAAAAATAAAAAGAAAATAAAAAGCTCGCATAGTTAAAAATCAAAAAGGCAACTCAGGCAAAAATTAGAGCAGCCTGCAAGGTCGAAAACCCGAAAGAACGACCTTGGCAAAAATTAGGACATCACAAAAGGAGAGTGTCAACACCCAAGAAAAAATCGAACCCAAACTACGTTACGGCCTGATTCCATCTTTTTAGGATACGTAGGAAATTTCTTTTAAAAGAAGTCAGGCCACATTCTTTGTATTTAACCATTTTGAATCTGAGTAAGACCAATGCAAATTAATTTTTGAAATTTGATATAAAAAAATGTCATTAAAACTTTGGATAAATTTAAACCATCTTAAACATAAAGTGGGAGTTTGTCATTACTTCAATCAGAATTACAAAGTTTTGAATAAGAGGAGGGGCACGCAAGTCCCAAACTCTACAAACAAAATGAGGGAAAAGTATCAAATTTTTGAAACAAAGCAAGAGGCCTCAAGTTCTCCTACTTTTTGCTACTTATTTTTCCTCTTCTTTATCTTTCTTCTCCCGATCATGCATCTGCCATGTCTTGTATTCAACGAAAAGGTCGGAACACTGCAACTCATGCATCTCCATCAATGAGCAAGATGGCCAGGCATCCTGATATGACGATAGAAACGGAGCCCGTAATATGAATGAGAACAGACGGCTTCAAATGCTGGGGAAGATGATCTGATTGTGACCAAACTGTCGCATTATTCGATGGGGGTAATGGAAGGTAGTCTAACGCAGACCGACCAGCAGAACACCAGGGTGATCCATAGTGATCACCCTGGTAATGTCTAGGCCAGTCAAAGAAGAAAGATATTGTCGCCAAGATGCCTCAGTGTCACATATCAAATAACACGGGCAATAAAGGAAAGCAGTGGCATTATGCCTGTCAGTGGGAGGCTTCTGGATGAGATTTACCTTCTCCGTCAGCCAGATCTATAGCAAGATTTAAAACAGTAAGAAAAAGGCTTTGCAGTATGATAGAAAACTTGATACAGAGAAAGCTGTTACGCTCACCTGGAGAAGTAAAGGGCTGCCATAAAAGGTAGTGGTCTCACCACGATGAACCGCATCCAAGCCTAACAATGTCTCAGCCAGAACAAGGGGCACAAAGCTCTTCGTCGATCTTCACGGCCATAAGATGAAACAAAGAGTTGATCCCAAAAGAAGCGAAGTTCAGACGTTCAATGTGAAAGAATGCCTAAATCCATGAAGAAAGTGGGGTAGCCATCTGAGTGAAAGCAATAGAAAAGGGAGCCACCAGGGCTGTGTTTATAAGGCAAAGAAAAGGTGAGAAACTAAAAATTTGGCGGAAGGCACACTCATTGTGGAGGCCACAACCTTGGAGTTGGCGACTGCCAACTTGAAAAAGTATAGTACAATGGCATCACTCCTTTGACCAGGCGACTGCCCGGTTGGATATGGCGACCGCCATGTAAAAGGTGGCGGGCATGTATCAGTTTTGTGATTTTTGCATTTTATAAAAGGCTTGAACATTTGCATTATATATTCATGACAGTTCAAACATTAAGTGAAGATAAACCATGCAATAGAAGAATGTAAAGCAATAAGGCCCATAAGTACAACAGAAAATAATGTATCAAAGTGAGAACTAGGGCACTAAGGCCCATTAAACAGCAAAATTGGGGCACACTCGCCCATGTATGTAAAAATAGGGCACGAAGGCCCATATAAAGAAAGTGTATCAGAATGTAACTGGGGAGGGGAGAGATCTCTCTCTCTCTCAAACATGTCTCGGGCGGACTCAGCGGGAAGAAGGACCGGCCTCGTCCGAGCTGACATCCTCGAAGAGCCGCTCGATGTCATCATCATCATCATCACTGCCAAAAGAAGAAGATATGGCTATGGAGTGACTCCTAGCAGACTAGACGGATCCTATAGAGCGAGCTCTAGAAGAAGCAGCACGAGATCCACGGCCTCAAGCGGGGGCTAAAACTGGGGCAGGAGCAGGAGCAGGGGGTGGAACAGCAGCAGCTATAGGAGGCTGTCAAAAGAGACAAAAAATAAGAAAATAGTATAAAGGAGAGCAAAGAAATCAAAAGATAAACACTCACCGGCCGAGGAACAAAAGGAACCCTAGCTGCACACAGAGCAGCATCCTGCTGGCGAACAAGGGTCCACAGGCCGCTCATCACTAGCATGAGACGATCCAGCCAAGCCTGAGTGATCTACGAATAATACAGAATTGAGTGATCTACGAATAAAGAAGGACGGAAAAGAAATAGTGAGAAAAGAGTCAAACCTGAGCGTGCTCTAGCCGGAACTCCGGGGCTAGAGGAACCGGGATAAGAATATCGAATGGATACCCAACTACGAAGGAAGATACGGTCCAAGGTATCTCGACACTCCCAACCCTAGTCCCACCAGCCGAACCAGCATCAGCAGCAGCAGGACCAGCATGAGCAGCTGCAGCAGCACAAACACCAGCAGCCTCCGGTGCCAATCCCCTCCTCCTGCCACCAGGGCCAGCCTGGCTAGGACCTAAGGGACCCATCAGGTGTGCCCGGGCCCAGAAAATGTTCAAATCGGTTCTTCTTTATCCTCAGTTAAACAAAAATAACTAATAACTTTATTAAAAAAATTCAAAGATGTATTTGCATGGTCTTACGAGGATATACCCAAAATTGATCCTGACATTGTCCAACACCATATCCCCTTATACCCTGATGCTAAATCGGTCAAACAAAATTTAAGGCAAATCCGACCAAAATGGGCTCTAGAGATCAAAGAAGAAGTTACCAAGAAAATCAACGCTGGATTCCTAATGGTAAATAAATATCAGAAATGGGTAGCTAACATCATACCGGTTTTGAAGAAGGACGGCCGTATCTGAGTCTGCATAGATTTTTAAGATCTCAACAAGGCTAGCCTAAAAGTTGATTTTTCACTACTGCGCATCGACGTCTTAGTAGACAGTACAACGGGACATGCCTTGCTGTCATTCATGGATGGCTTCACCAGAAACAACCTGATTTTAATGGATCCCGAGGACAAAGAAAAGACGACGTTCACCACACCCTGGGGGACCTACTGTTATCGTGTGATGCCATTCGGTCTAAAGAATGCAGGGGCAACCTATCAAAGGGCTGCCACTACTCTACTGCATGACATGATACATAAGAAGGTCGAGGTGTACGTGGACAATATGATAGTCAAATCTAAGAAACAGGATGGCCACATCGTAGCACTGTAAAAGTTTTTTGAAAGAATTCGAAAGTACAAGATACGACTCAACCCACAGAAGTGTGCCTTTGGAGTCACTGCCGAAAAGATGCTTGGATTTATGATCACTCAACGGGGCATTGAAGTCGATCCTTCAAAGATTAAAGAAATTTTGGAAATGCCTCCTCCGAGGACCGAGCGAGAAGTCAGAGGTTTTCTGGGTAAGATACAGTTTATCAGCCAATTCATCGCAAAACTGATAACTACCTGCGAGCCGATCTTCCGTCTGCCAAAGAAAGGAGTCAAATTCGAATGGGATTAGAAATGTCAAGACGCCTTTAATACCGTACGATAGTACCTATAAAATTCACCTATTTTAGCTCCTCCCAAACCTGATAGGCCACTGATCCTTTATTTGTCAGTGACTGACTTAGCTATGGGATGTATGCTGGCATAAGAAGGAGAAACTGGAATCGAAAAGGCCGTCTACTACTTAAGAAAGAAAATGACCGAGTCAAAAATACGGTACACACCATTAGGGAAGACCTGTTGGGCCTTAGTTTGGGCTTCTTGAAAGCTGAGGCATTACATGCTATCTTTCACAGTGAATATCATCTCCCGGATGGACCCGTTGAAGTACCTATTCGAAAAGTCGACACTAACAGGAAGGTTGGCTTGATAGTTGCTATTATTATCTGAGTTTGATCTCCAATATGTTACCATGAAGTCAATCAAAGGCAGAGCAGTGGTAGAGTTTTTGGCCGATCAACCAGTTGAAGGAAATGAAGATACAGAGTTCTAGTTTCCTGATGAACAGCTGATGAAAGTCGGGGATGACAGGTGAACTCTATATTTTGATGGCGCATCCAATCAATACGGCTAGGGAATAGGAGTCCTTCTTATCACTCCCGATGAATCGCACGTTCCGCTGTCTCTAAAACTCAATTTTGAGGTCACCAACAATCAGGCTGAGTATGAAGCATGTTTAGTTGGATTGGAGGCAACCTTAGAACTAGTGGCCATGAAGTTGGAAGTCATCGGAGACTCAGCACTAGTAGTTTCATAAGCAAGAGGAGAATGGAAAGTTAGGGACTTAACCTTGATTCTCTATCATCAAGAACTGGAAAAGTTGATACCGTGCTTTGAATCGATGATTTTCACTCATATACCAAGACTGCAGAACAAGTTCGCCGATGCACTGGCCAACCTAGCATCCATGATAGACATACCACCCAGAGTTTGGATGAGATCTTTGATAATTGAGCAGAAAAGAAAGTCGACATATGAGATGACAGCCGCTATCGAAGAAAGCACTGACAGACTTCCATGGTACGTAGACATTCAAAACTTCGTAGAGAAAGGAGAATATCCAAAGTTTGCCAGCAAAAAGGACAAAAGGGCAATACGACAACTATCTGCGTAGTTCGTCATTTGTGGTGGTATACTGTACAAACGAGGATATTTTGGGGTCAATAAACTGTGCGTAAATGCAGAGAAAGGTCAAGAACTAATGAAAGAAATACACGCAGAAGTCTGTAGGCCACACAAGAGTGGAAATATGTTAGCCAATAAGATCCTACGACAAGGATACTTTTGGATGACAATGGAAACAGATTGTATACACTTCGTACGGAGGTGCCATAAGTGCAAGATTCACACAAATCTTATGCACATTCCCCCGTCTCAACTGTACAACCTGACGTCACCATGGCCATTCTCAGTATGGGGCATCGACGTGATTGGCAGGGTAACACCAAAGGCATCCAATGGACACGACTTTATCTCAGTGGCCATCGACTATTTCACCAAGTGGATTGAAGCAGCTTTCTACTCGGTACTAAAGCCTCCCATGTTGCTAAGTTTATCAAGCAAAATATCATTTACCAGTACGAAGTTTCCCATGAGGTCATCTCAGATAATGGCTCACATTTCCAATGGGAGGTCTTGGATCTTGTCAAGGAATACCGGATTGTGGCTCATAAGTCCTCGCCATATCGACCGCAGACCAATAGAGCAATCGAAGCAGCAAACAAGAATATTAAGAAAATTCTACAAAAGACAGTCAACTCACACAAAGGTCGGCCGGAACATCTACCATTTGCACTATGGGGATACCGAACGTCAATCTGAACTTCAACAGGAACAACGCCATACTCTTTAGCATATTGGCTGGAAGCCGTACTTCCCGTCGATGTGAAAATCCCTTCCCTAAGAGTAGTAACCGAGGCTAATATCTCAGAAGCAGGATGATAGAGGAACCGAATAGAAGAATTGATCTTGTTTGATGAAATAAGACTGGAAGCCCTATTTCATGTACAAGGTTACCAAATGAGGATAGCTCGGGCGTTCAATAAAAAAGTCAAGACTCGGGAGCTCAGAAAAGGAGATTTGGTTCTCAAAGAAATCAGAGCTCCCATCTTCGACCCGAGAGGCAAGTTCAAGCCAAACTGGTCCAGACCGTTTCTAATCAAAACCATCATGACCGGTGGTGCAGTTATTATTATGGATCTGGATGGCAATGTGTTCTCCACTCCAGTTAATCTCGATCAGCTCAAGAAGTACTATCCTTGAGGTAAAAATAAAAAAAATAAAAAAATCGCTGAGTTAAAAATTGGAAAGGAAACTCAGGAAAAAGTTAGAACAGCCCGCAAAGCCAAAAATTTGGAAGGGCGACCTTAGCAAAAATTAGGGCATCACAAAGGGAGAGTATCAACACTCGAGCAAAAATCGAGCCTGAACTACGTTACGGCCTGATTCCATCTTTTTGGGATACGTAGGCAACTTCTTTTAAAAGAAAGTCCGGCCACATTCTTTGTATTTAACCATTTTGAATCTGAGTAAGACCAATGCAAATTAATTTTTGAATTCTGATAAAAAAAAGTCATTAAAACTTTAGATAGATTTAAACCATCTAAAACATAAAGTGGGAGTTTGTCATTACTTCGATCAGAATTACTAAGTTTTGAATAAGAGGAGGGGCACGCAAGTCCCAAACTCTACAAAAAAATAAGAGAAACTATGAAATTTTTGTAACAAAGAAAGAGGCCTCAAGTTCTCCTTCTTTTTGCTGCTTGTTTTTCCTCTTCTTTATCTTTCTTCTCCCGATCCTGCATCTGCCATGTCTTGTATTCAGCAAAAAGGTCAGAACACTGCAACTCATGCATCTCCATCGATGAGCGACATGGCTAGGCATCCTGATATGACAATAGAAACGGAGCCCGTAATATGGATGAGAACAGACGGCATCGAATGCTGGGGAAGATGATCTGATTATGACTAAACTGCCACATAATCCGATGAGGGTAATAGAAGGTAGTCTAACACAGGCCGACCAGCAGAACACCAGGGTGATCCATAGTGGTCAGAGTCATAGCAGGAATCTGCCACCAAGAGCACTGCCAGGTAAGGTATGGGCCAGTCAAAGAAGAAAGATACTATCACCAAGATGCCTTAGTATCACATTTCTGATAACACAGGCAGTAAAGGAAAGCAGCAGCATTATGGCTGTCAATAGGAGGTTTCTACACGAGATTTACCTTCTCCATCAGCTAGATCTGTAGTAAGAGTTAAAACTATAAGAGGAAGGCTTTGCAGTATAACAGAGAACTTGATACAGAGGAAGATATTATGCTCACTTGGAGAAGTAAAGGGCTACCAACAAAGGTGGTGGTCTCACCACGATGAACCACATCCAAGCCAAACAATGTCTCAGCCAGAACAAGGGGCACAAAGTCCTTCCCCGTCCACATTTAGCCAGCAATATCAACTAGGGAACAACTAACTCGCCCATCAGGAGGGACAAGGAGACACTGGGCGAGGAGGCAGAAACAAAGTGCGTAACGACAACGCAGCTAAAAGTTAGCATCGCTAAGGTTACTAGTAGGATGAAACCTCTCAATAAGCCACGGGATGTCAAGATAGTCGCCTGAGGTCAGAAGATAAGCCTCCATCCTGGATAGGCCACAAAATTGCATCATCTGCTGCCGAACTGAGAGGAAGGGAGTAGGAATGACAACAGAACCCCGCGGAGTCAAGTCCAAAATGGCAGCAAACTCCTCCACTGCGGGGCAGAGCTCTTCGAGGCCAAATCGAAAGACGTGGGACTGTGGATCCCATAGTTGAAAGGCGACTTTCAATAATAGTTCGTCGATCTTCACAGCCATAAGATTAAACAAAGAGTTGATCCCAAAAGAAGCGAAGTTCAGACGTTCAATGTGAAAAAATGACTCAATCCATGAAGAAAGTGGGTAACCATCTAAGTGAAAGCAACAGAAGATAGAGTTTCCAGGGCTATGTTTATAAGGAAAAGAAAAGGCAGGAAACCAAAAATTTGGCGAAAGGCACACTCATTGTGGTGGCCTCCACCTTGGAGTTGGCAATTGCTAACTTGAAAAAGTATAGTACAGTGACATCACTCCTTTGACCAGGCGACCGCCATGTTTGATATGGCGACCGCCAGGTTGGATATGGCGTCCGCCATGATAGATTATGGCGACCGCCATGTGAAAGGTGACGGGTATGTATCAGTTTTGTGGTTTTTGCATTTTGTAAAAGGCTAGAACATTTGCATTATATATCCATGATAGTTCGAACATTAAGTGAAGATAAATCATGCAATAGAAGAATGTAAAGTATTAAGGCCCAGAAGTATAATAGAAAATAGTGTATCAAAGTGAGAACTGGGGCACTAAGGCCTAATAAACAGCAAAACTGGGGCACGCAGGCCCATGCATGTCAAAATAGGGCACGAAGGCCCATATAAAGAAAGTGTATCAGAATGTAACTGGGGAGTGGAGAGCTCTCTCTCTCTCAAACATGTCTCAGGCGGACTCGGCGGGAGGAAGGACCGGCCTCGTCCGAGCCGCTCGATGTTATCATCACCATCATCACTACCGAAAGAAGAAGATATGGCTTTGGAGTGACTCCTGGTAGACGAGACGGATCCTCTAAAGTGAGCTCTAGAAGAAGCAGCACGAGATCCACGGCCTCGAGCGGGGGTTGAAATCGGGGCAGGAGCAGGAGCAGAGGTGTTACAGCAGCAGCTACAGGAGGCTGTCGAAAGGGACAAAAAATAAGGAAACAGTATAAAGGAGAGAAAAGAAATCAAAAGACAAACACTCACCGGCCGAGG
The DNA here is from genome assembly GCA_034768845.1 of Heliamphora exappendiculata. Classification (NCBI taxonomy): domain Eukaryota; kingdom Viridiplantae; phylum Streptophyta; class Magnoliopsida; order Ericales; family Sarraceniaceae; genus Heliamphora; species Heliamphora exappendiculata. The sequence goes on from JAOTRH010447490.1 coordinate 28,346, forward strand.
AACAAAAGGAGCCCCAGCTGCACGCAGAGCAGCATCTTGCTAGAGGACAAGGGTCCGCAGGCCGCTCATCACCAGCATGAGACGATCCAGCCAAGCTTGATCCATCTGTTGAAAAGTAATACAAAACTAAGCAATCTACGAATAAAGAAGGACGAAAAAGAAATAGTGAGAAAAAAAGTCAAACCTAGGCGTGCTTTGGCCGAAACTCCAGGGCTGGAGGAACCGGGAGAGGAATGTCGAAATGATACCCATCTACGAAGGAAGATACTGTCTAGGGTATCTCGACACTCCTAGCCTCACCAGCCGGACCAGCGTCAACAGTAGCAGGACCAACATCAGCAGCTGCAGCTGCACTAGCACCAGCAGCCTCCGGTGTCAATCCCCTCCTCCTGCCACCAGGGCCAGCTGAGCCAGGACCTAAGGGACCCATCAGGTGTGCCCGAGCCCAGGCTGTGTAGTCCCCTTCCGCCACCAGCAGCTCCAAAATTGGGGTCCCTACCGTATCCCGCAGCAAATCGACGCGGCCTATATGATCAGTCCAGTACATGCAAGCTGGAGGAACCACCGGTATCCTGAAGTGATCAAGGTCGAGCGACTAACGGACCACTCGCTCACCGAGATAATACTCCCTACCAAATGGACCCTCCAACAGGATCTGTCTAGAAGCAATATCTCAACTGCGCATTAGATCTGCGCCGGCCCGATCCTCCGTGCCCCTCCAGACATCCCAATGGACCTGCAACAGTTCAGAGTGCAATACGATGCAAAGAGCAGTAAATGGTACAATGTGATGAACAGTGTGCTGTAATCAGTGCCCAGTGCAGTGCAGTGAACGGAATGAAGAACAGTGCATTGAACAGTGCAGTGAACAGTAAGATGCGTAACACAGTGCACAGAATAATAAGCGGTAAATAAAGATATCTGGTTAGGGGTCAACCGGTCCAGTGACACCCGAAATCGGTCAATGTCCTTTCATTCGGCTTTCTTCCCCTTTAGCCCTCGGGACCACCGGGCTGCACGGGGAATGACCAGAGGGTCTGCTGCGGAGTTCGCCTTGACATGAAACCCGAGAAACTCGTAAGTCCACAGCGGCGAAGAGAAAGGTGTCAATCAATAAATAATGGATAACAAAAGAATGGAAATGAATGGAAAATGCAGAAACTAAATCATACCTCCCAGACCCTTCAGTATCCCCAGATGCTAAGTTCTTGGGGGAACCGGGTCAATGTCCACATGAATCCATAGAGGGTGGCAAGGGCAACTCCTCCCCAGTCGAATGAAGAAACCCAGTCCAAACGAGCGAGGGCGCCAAGGTAATGCAGATGAATGGTATTCTCCTTGTTCTAAAACAATGACGTACCAAACATACACATCAAAACCCCGGGTGACCCACTCGAAGTGGCGGGGCTCAAAGCAGTGGAAGTGGCAGAAGCGCTCGAAGAACATGGTGTATCGAACCCGATCTCTGTCCATCTAAGTAGGAACGGCTCCGAGAAAATACAGCAACGCACCAGCGGAGCGGCCGACGGTCGGATCAAATGGGATGGGTGCTCCTCCGACCCGGATGCCAGTGATGAGAGAAAAATCGAGAGGCATTAGAGTAGCCTCGAAAGTAGTAAAGAGGAAGGTATTTGTGGTATCCCACCACCGCAACGCCAAGGCCGTCAGCCAGACCCGATAGTTGCTCGTTCTACCCAATGGGGATATAAATCGAGCAAAGCCAGAAGCATCAATAATGGCCCGGCTAGGAGCAAGGAGGGCATCATACCACTCCAATACCTCTCCGGAGGCAGAACCTCTAAAACCTCTAGCATAATGACCAACCTCAAAAGAGAAAAACAGGTAGAGAATGTGTAAAGAACAGATCGAGCAAGCAAAGCGCAGAAAAATATCTGGAAGCAAATTCCTAGGTTCGTGTGTAAGTGACGACCCTTCGGTTCTCTCGAAAGCCCTAAGAAAAGACTAGGCACCCTAACCCTAGGTTCGTGTGTAAGTGACGACCATTCGATTCTTGAAAGCCCTAGAAAAAGACTAGGCACCCAAACCATAGGTTCGTGTGTAAGTGACGACCCTTCGATTCTAAAAAGCTCTAGAAAAATACTAGGCACCCTAACCTTAGGATCGTGTTAGGTTCGTGTGTAAGTGACGACCCTTCGGTTCTCAAAAGCCCTAGAAAAAGATTAGGCACCCAAACCATAGGTTCGTGTATAAGTGACGACCCTTCGATTCTCAAAAGTCCTAGAAAAAAATTAGGCACCCAAACTATAGATTCGTGCATAAGTGACGACCCTTCGATTCTTTCAAGCCTTAGAAAAAGACTACACACCATAACCCTCAGTTCGTGTGTAAGTAACGATCTTTTGGTTTTTGTTTTTTTTGCACATCCTAATAAAAGACAAGGAACCCTAAACCTTGGTATGCCAGGCAGATCTCTACCCTTTGTGTTAAAAAATAAATATAAAAATTAAAATATATATACAATAATAATAAGAAAATAGAGGCAAAGAAAATCTCCCCTTTAAGGTTGGTATTTTGCCCCTTGTCTCATTTTTCTTCAAATTTTTAAGATTTTTTTAAAATTTTTATAATTATCACAAATTTGTTTCTCATTTTTTCAAATTTTCTTAAAATTTTTAAAATTATCTCAAATTTATTTCTCATTTTCTAGAATTTTCTTAAAATTTCTAGAATTATCTCAAAATTGTCTCTCAATTTCTATAATTTTCTAAAAATTTTCTCAATTTTCACAGATTTTCTAACAAATTTTAGAATTTTCTAAGATTTTTCTAGAATTTTTCTAAAAATTTTTCCTAAGTTTTTACAATTTTTCTTGATTTTCGAAAAATTTTCAAAATTTTCTAGAAGTTTCCATAATTTTTTCTAAAAACAAAAAAGGTTTTCTAAAGATTTTTTTAAAATTTTCTGAAATTTTTCTAAGATTTTTCAAAATTTCTAAAGGTTTTCTAAAAACAAAAAAAAAGTTTTCTAAAGATTTGTTTTTAAATTT
>JAOTRH010447501.1:0-31352 GCA_034768845.1 Heliamphora exappendiculata
GGGCTACTGGCGGGCCTTGGGTTGGGCTTTTGGGCGGGCGGGCCTTAAGCTGGGCCGAGTCGGCCCACGGGCTTGGGGGGTGCACAGCCCAGGCCTAGCCCCGGCTCAACTCATGAACAGTATGAGCTGAGCCTAAACAGTGGCAGGTTTCGGGCTCCCATCGGACCTTTAGCTATTTTTACAGTCCTATTTCAAGCTAAAAAGAAGAGGAAAGATTATTCAGAAATGCAACCCTCCATTAGCATCCATCAAAGGTTGTCAATGCGTCAAATAAAAAAGGCGTAACCTGTCCACAACCAATAAAGAGAGCTACAAGTGGTTCTTCAGTAACCTAAATCAAAGAGGAAAACAAATCGACTGCCCAAAATCGTCTGATGCTTTGCAAAGAAAACAAGCTGAATATCCACAAGCAAGACAAGAGGAAAGGAAAATAACAATTGAATCCAACAACCAACAAAATTGCCCAAATCAGAATTCAATGACATTTCGAACCAAGAAGAAGAGATTATAGAATCAACAAAATTACAGAATCAATTTAACAAAGAGAACAAATTGCCCAAATTGGCTATTTAAAACCCTAATCGAACAAATTGCCCAAATCAATTCAATTTGGTAGAAATTGGTAAGAGAAGCTGGCTGGTTACTCAACAAAATTACATAATCAAAAGCTCAAATTAATCACTCGCAAGGACAAAATAAAAATAAGAATCCAAAAAGGGATAAAAAATTTGAGAAATAAGCAATTAAACTTTGTAGACCACACAGAAGCTTCTGAGGTACATACTATACAATGAGTAGCGATTTATTGTGAGAGAGTTGTTGGCAGCCACCTGAAACAAAAACCCCTAGGAACTTAAATCTAGTTGCTTGCAGTTAGTCTCCCTGAGCACCGTCTTCAATCCTTCCCTGCTGCATTTGCGAGGGGATGGATCCCATGCGCCAGTCCCTCCATGTGCGCTCGCTTCTCCTTCTCTTCCTCGAATGATATCCCGTAACGCTTCTCTACATCTGCATTCCCAAGACTTTAAGGTCATGTTGGATGTCTTGGATTGCATTAGCATGAATTAGATATACCAATTATTTGGATTAAATTATTCAAATTAAACGTTCTAACTTTAGTTCAGTGTTGTATTTATTTACTTCATAAAATAACTATTTATTATATTTAATTGAATTCTTTTGTTTGTTTTTATGTAGATTACATGGGATAAATAATTTCATGACAAAAAAGCCCATATGAATTTTTGACGTTTTCAATTCCATTCTTGTGTCATTTGCCCACCCCTGACAAAGATTTGTGGTTGGAAGCATATTTTCCACTCGAGTAGAAAATATGATGCAAAACTTAAAAGCTCAAATTAATCACTCGCAAGGACAAATTGATTAAAATCAAAATTGCGGAGGGGGGGGACAAGCCACACTCACAGATGCAGAAAAACATAAGCTCAAATCCTAAATCTCAAAATGAACAAACTCAAAAACCCATTTTGCAAACAGTTCATTTACAAGATTCAAGAAACTAGGACGTTGAAATTCAAGAGAAGATCGAACAGACGAGCAAGGAACGGAAGCTGATGACGTCGTCTTGAGGAAGCAGTAAGTCAAAGAGAGTGGAGACTGAAGAAGAAACCAATTCGAGATGCCATTGCAACCTGCAGGTAAGAGGAATGTTGGATCCCTTGGCAGTGGAAGAGAGTGAAAAGGAAAAGCTATTTTAGTGTATGTGCTAGTTTCGGTTCTAAAGAGATTGGTGCCTCACTAAACTCTCAAACTTATGTTTCGCAGAAGCTATTTCTCAATAATATTCCATAGTGGTCCCAAAATGGTACCAATAAGGTTTTGTTTGCGGTTCCAAAAAAAAAAAAAAAAAAGTAATACCACAATAAAGGTTACAAAACAACCAAATATATAAAGGGTACAATATTGTAATAAATCACAGAAGTTCACAATTTTGTGTGCTTTTTTGGACCAGTAAAACATCAGCATTAAAACAAGAACCCAAAAGATGGAAAAAAAAAAAAAAACATAAATAAGTCAAGGCTCACAAGCATTTTAAGACATAAAAATCTCCATAGTGGAGCAGCTCCTCTAATAATTGGGGGCATCTACGGAACAAATAGAAAACTTCAATTTGGTGATAAAAATTTGGAGCAAAATTTGAAGGCGGCTACAAAAAGGCTCTCAGCCACATCTTCCTAAGCAAATCGGTTCAGTTGTAAATGCAACCCGGTTCACAGCAGGGGGAGCTGGGAGTTTTAAAATAGTTTATTTTGGATTTTAAAATTTAATCGAAATCGTTTATTATGCTGTAATCGTCGAGTAGCTAATCTCTACAAAAAAAAATTAGGTTAATTGAACATCACTATCTATGTAATCAGAGTATATTTGCTTTGAAAAAAATAATTAATTTATAGTATTTTGGGAATAATTACCAAATAAATGTATTGGATCATATGACTAACAATATTTGATTAATCTAGGATTTTTTTTACAGAGATTATCTATTTGACAATTACAACATAATAAAGGATTCTAATAAAATTTTGAGGCCCCAAATAAAATATTTTAGAACTCACAGCTTTCTCTGCTGTGAATAGCGAACAGCGGGACCCCTCCCCAACCCATGGAAAGTGCTTTTCATTACATATTTATAAACCATGTGAGGGAGCATAATCTATGTCAATATCCAGCAAAGCATGTATTAGATTAAGGTACCCAAATAAAATAAAATTAAAATTCCAATCACACATGGTGCAAAATTTTTTGTCTAATTTAAAAAGTTCCACTCCCGCCGTACCATATTTTAGCATAACAAAGAAAACACAACCAGATGGATGAGACGAAAATGGTTAGGACTTTAGCCAATTCAGGATTATATTTGAGGGTAAATGGGTCATTTCACATTTAATCCTATTCCCCTTGCAATCTCCAGACATGGTCTCCCACTTCTCCCCCATGGAACCTGTTATCTCCCAATCTATAGGATTGAGAGTCCTTTTGGACTAACTAGTTAGTCCGGATACCATTTTAATAAACCAACATGAAATAAGTAGTTATTTTAGACTAAATAGTCTAACCCAATCTTCTAATTTGGGACTCCAAACGTGGCCCAAATGTATTAAAATCATATGGTTCAGACCTGGTAGTCCTAAATAATTTCTTTTTTATTTTATTTTATTTATTTTTTATTTTAGCAAACTTTTTTTTATCGTTCGATCAAATTAGTATACTTTTTCGATTTCTCTAATTGAGACAAGCCAAAAGGGTAAAAAAGTTTGACCAAAATATAAAAAAATTCAAAAAATTAAAATAACCAAACTTGACAAGTGTATACGACCCACATTAGTTTATGTATGATTGTGATGTTACCACTTAATAATTATTCAAAACCATATAATTAACACTCCCAAAGGAGGCAAGGACCCACTTCCATGGGAATAATTAACCATAACTTTTGTACACTAAATTTTAAAAATGCACTTCGTTAAAATTGCTACAACTACACAAATCATCCTCTATGAAATTTGTATAACAATTTTATTTGTGTAACAGTTCTATTTATATAACTTAAACATTCATATATGTAATACTTGTCTCGTAAACTAGGTGATGTTCGTTGTAGCTTTTCCTGAACAGTCTTTTCCCTTTTTGGGGGGGGGTGGGGGAATCAGGCTAGTGAAACGAAAAGAAGTTACATTTTGACCCGAAATTCTCCTAATTACAAAAATCTAAAAAATTAAAAAATCAAAATAAAGATTTAATAAAGTTCACTAAATGGACTCATTTTCCACATCAGTAAATATGGCTGGATTTGTTACAATCAAATATCTAAATAATAATAATAATAATAATAATAATAATAATACAAAGAAGATGAGGAGGTAGTTGTAATGTCATACATAAAATTAATTACAACTGCTATAATGCTTTTTGGTTCAACCCAAGTCAAATATAAACAATATTTAAGATGAACTTATAGGACGATGAAAGACGTTACTAACTTGAAAAAAAATAAATAAATAAAATAAAATAAAATGCACCGTTTGGGTTAAAGCTCATCAAAAGGACAAAATTTTGGAAGAGCACTGAAACAATATCATACATAGGCTGAACACTGTCGTGGCTAAGTTTTGTATTACCCTTATTAATTCTACGCGTTATTATGCCTAATCCAATGGCTAGGCTGAGCTTTTAAACAACGCTATCAGGAAATGGGATTTGAAAATGATTAAAGATAATCCTAAAAATTGGCATAATATGGTATTATTAGATTTCGTATGAGCATATAAGACTTCGAAGATGTCAAGTAACTTGTATATGGATATTATGTTGTTCTACTTGTAGAAATAAATGTTAAGTCGTTAAGGGTTACGGCTCAAAATGATTGTGATCAATTGTCAAGCCGTGAATATAGAGTTGGAGGATATTGATGAGAGAAGAGTTTAAGCTCTTAACAACATCCTTCTACAGAAGAAAAATACGGCAAGATTTTACAACCAGAAAGTCCAAATTAAGTCTTTTGATGAAGGTGATCTAGTTTGGAAGATTATCCTCCTCATTGGAATAAAAGACTCAAAATTTGGTAAACGGTAGCCGAGTTGGGGATGTCTGTTCCAAATTTACAAAGTCTTGAAGGGTGAAGCCTATCATCTCATAAATTTGAATGGCTATGTACATCAAAGGAAAATAAATAGTAAATTTCTAAAGTCTTATTATCCATCTAGATGGGAAGAAAAGGAATTAACAAACTAAAAGGCATAATCCAAAGATTAAAATTTATACAATCATTCAAAGTTCTACTAAAGTTGACCTAAGATTGGACCACAAACTATTACAGAGAGAGAGAGGCTTCTTTCTACAAAACAATTCTCTCACCTGCAAGCTTGGCTGAAGCTTTATTGCTCATTGAAGATCCTTGCAACAAGCTCTTGTGGAAAAACCCAACTCTACAAAATTTTGATCTTCAACAGGAATGGCTGGCATTAGTTACAGCCAGTACTATTTCAAACTCAAGCTTTCTTTTTAGAAGGCTCTCGTGCTTAGAAAAAGTAGAAACATGGGCATTTTCCAGTTCAAAGCTTTTTGATAGATGCTATCTGAGAAGGTTTTGCCATCTTTTTTGGCATCATTTTCTTTGAAAGATGAATCCCAATTACGAACCAACATTGGGATGGTCCCAACTAGTTTGGACACACCACCATTAAAAGCAAAAGTCTGGCATAGATGGAGACCCTCCTTCAAGTCTGGATCTGATAATTTTGACATTGAAAGCTAGCTTACAAGATTCAAATATTTCAATGCCTCAGCAGAAGCAGAGGAAATTGAAGGGAATTTGAATTAATCAACCCAAGGAGGCTGTACATTCCTTGTACTGGAGAAGAATTTGATTAATCGATGCGCAGTGTAGTTGAAGTTAGATCCTTCAAAAGATGTAGTTGTCCTCAATAGAAATGTAATAATTAAATAAAACACTGTCGTGGCATTTTCGGTGATAATGGTTAAATGTTTATTTGCGTGTAAGAATTAAAATTTAACCGTGGTAAAGTTGAACAAAAATAATTATTTGCTTGATAATACGAGGATAATTGTTGAGGATTGTTTAGATGAGCCTTGTGATGTTTAGCATAAATTTTGGACCATATATGTATCTTTTGCTCGGGGTCTTACCCAACATTGCCCGCTCAAGAAGGCAAGGGTATGCTTGAGTGGGTGTCTGCAGAGGCAACTTAAGTTGCAGGCTTGGAAAATTTTATTCTTCATTTTCTTATATTTTTTCTGCTAAGAATTATTACCGGTCCCAATTGATTCAACAATTGGATCATTGGAGTTATCGCGTTATCAGTATAGGGTTTATCTTTTAAACCATAGGTATTCTTTCGAGAGCAGTATGGGCTAATGAAGCATGGGGGTCATATTGGAATTGGGACCCAAAGGAAACTTGGGCATTTATTACTTAAATCGTTTTCGCAATTTATTTACATACTCGAACAAATACAAAATTGTCCCATAAAAATTCTGCAATTGTGGCTTTTATAGGCTTTCTTAATCATTAAGTCCTCATCTTTCCGGAAAACACACTAAATGAAAATTTGGACCCTAGGGTTAGCTTTGGTGATTCCTTAGAGCCTCCCTTACTCCATTTGAGGTGAGTTCTTGCTTCCCTCTCTCGAGTGAATACCCGTTGGAGATTGGAGATACACGTTAGAATTTTCATTCTCACCACTCGGTTGGAGATTTATTTGATTGAAACTTGCTAGGGTTGGATTCTTGTTGCTTGAGCATCTAAGAGGTAGAATTTATGACTATATTTGAATATTTGCTTGATATGAATTGTATATTTTGATATATATATGTATAGGAAAGTATGAAAGCATGAAAGCTATGTTTTGGAACCCTAGATTAAGGTTTGGTATTAAAGCATATATGTTAGTGTGTGTAAGCATAATTTTGAGTAACCTAACTTTTTGTTGTTGTTGGACATGAGTGGATTTGAAAAATAAGAAGTTAGAATTTAATTTTTGGGATAAACCTTGAAAGATTGGGGTTTTTTGGGTTAATGGACTAAATGATGAAATAGGTTATAGGTTTGATAAATTTGGGATTGTGGGAACCTATTTACGTGCATAAATTTCATCAATTTGATGATGTATGAAAATAATGTAATGATGGGTTGGGGGTTTTGAATAAATCATATGAATTTGATGAGTTTTTGAAACCACAAGGAGTTGATTGGGTGTTTTGAGCTAATTTAACCCGAATATGCGAAACATATGAAGTGGAGAATATGTAATTGACATTAACCCTATGTGTGTTGAGTGTTGACCAGAAGAATCATATTTGGGTTAAACTCGTGTTTAGGATTTTGATATGATGAAATAAAATGACCAATTTTAGATCTATGGATCGTTTAAGTTGGGCTTGAATAGCTTCTCGGTGAAAGACCAAAAAACTGCGCAGATTGGATAACTTGTCCATCTGCTAATAACCGAGAATAAGGTGTTAGTCGTGGCGGGTTATAGAGCGCACCATTACTTAGCGGGTCTCGCGTGGCTCGGTTGGTAGTAGTGCAGCATGGGTCTATAAACTTTTTCGGCGTCGGTCCCTAGAATGTAAACCATGAATTGGTTGAGATATGAAAAGAAGTAGATAAAGTGTCTGTGTGTACGTGTAAGCGTGTGTTTGTGGAAATTGAGAACCTGAAATGGGTGGAATGATACGGAAATAAAAGACCAAATGATGGGTTTGTATGTGAAAGTGGGTTTAACTTTGCATATGGAAAATTGGTTATGTGAATGGGATGTTGTTGAAAATGGAAATTGCATTTCACATAATAATTCTCGCGTGTCATGTATATGTTCATTGCTAGTCAATTTCCTACGAACCTCGACTCATGTTGTATAAATCATTTTAAATGATAGCAGGAAGAAGATTTTAGAGTAAGGGGAATGGTCGTGAGACCCCTTTCTGTAGATGTTGATAAAATTACATGTCCACTTGTATCACCTTTTGAGAATTAAAAGTTGTAAATGTAATTCATTTTGAATACTTTGGATGATTGTATTCGGGTTGGAGTAACCATTGTTGTAAGACCCTCAGGCCATGAACTTATGTTTTGTATGCATTTGAGGACGATCGGCTAGTGTTTGGATGTTATTCGTGGGTGTTGGTATCATATTTATATATGGAAATGTGAAAATTCAAGTTTTGGGGTTGCAAAGGGTTGTTTCTCTATCACATGTATGTTTTATTCTCATTTTGGTACCTTTTGGAAAGCATGTTCAGATTTTGAAAACCAAGTGTTCTCCCAATATTTGGAAAAATTATCAAGATTTTGAGCAAAAAGCTCACTTCCAGTTCACCGCTCAAGCGATGAAGGGTTTGCTCGAGCGGACCCTACTAGGCAAAATTTTTGGGTCCTTTGGTTTAAAAAAAGGTTTTGACTGGTATATTTGGGGCATTCTTTGGGATATAAATTGGCCTATTTTGGCAGTTGATTTACATGGTAAAAAATTTCTTATTTTTACCTTTACCGTTGACAAGAAAATTGGAAGTTTGTTCCATTTTTTTAACAAAGTACCTTCCCTTACGAGATCTTCGAATGTACATATCTTAAAGCGGGTTCTCTTCTTATCACATCGTATGGGTTTCTATTGTCAAGAGATTGGGGTGTGACAGATTCTGATCAGAGCTCTAGGTTCGAATACTTGGGTGTTGTGAGAATGGTTGATCCATTGCGTAAGAGTTTGCATTGATGTGTGGTATTCATGTATTGGTGTGTTTGCATAAGATATCGTGAGGTGACTTGACGTTTGCATGCTACATGGTTTTGGGTACGGAGGTTACTAGAGATTCAAACGAGTTACCCAGATTGATGTGTCATTCCAATTAGTCCTCCTCGTTATGTGTTGTGTGAGATGTATTGGCATAGGGATATGTGTTAATTGGTATCTTTATGAGGTATAATGTTGTTCATGGGAGATAAGTTGGTTTAGACCTTGTTATTGATATCGTCCTTTCGTACTTTCTTATAGAGTGTAATGTTACCGAGGCGAGATAGAGGCCATGGCCACGGCCAAAGTCGCGCATATGCCCACATTCCAAAAGAAGGAGACATAAATGCCCCACAGGAACAAGCGGGCGGTATTGACATGATTCAGGAGATACTCACTACAATGAGAGCTTTAGCCAAAGCGGCTAGGGGAGGAGCAAGAGCTCTCAAGCCAAGAGCTATAGTGGCGATGAGGGAATTTCGGTGGTTGGACCCTCTGACCTTTTTTGGTGAGCCGAATCCCAAAGTCGCCACAGAATGGTTAGAGATGACCACTACCATCCTTGATACGCTAGAGATCTTGGAGGACGAGTTGAGAGTGAGGTTGGCGACGTTCCAACTTCGGGAAGACACAAGGGAGTGGTGGAAATTTGCTAAAACCTCAATAGAGGGCACGTGGACCGCTTTCACCAGGGTCTTTCTGGAGATGTATTTTTTGGGATCTTCGAGAGACACATATTGGGAGGAGTTTCTCTCCTTTATTCAGGGAAATTTGACGGTGGTCCAGTATGAGGCCAAGCTCGCTAATCTGTCGTGGTTTGCACCCGAGATGGTGGCAATGGATGAGTTGCCAAACGATTTGAGAGGGGTCTTCGACCCTCTATCAAGGACAGAATTGCATCTTTAAGCTTTCGGGTCTATACAAAGTTGGTAGAGGCCGCTATCAGGGTTGAGAATGCTATAGCGAAGAGCTGCAAGATTAGAGAAGGCAAGCCACATCAGGGGGTTCTAGTGCGTAGTCTGAGAGGCGCGAATTGAAGAGATAGAAATTTGGAGGGTTGAGTTTTTACCCTATGGGATCCCAGCCGCAGCCACGATCGGCACCCGTACCATCAATGGGTTCATCTGGACATTCTGAGCGTCGGGAGGTAGTTTGCTTCTTATGCAAACAGTCGGAGCATTGTGCCAGGGAGTGCCCACAGTAGGGACAGCAGCAGAGTCAGACTCGGGAAGGGCCCCATATTATTGTTATCAATGCGGCCAAGCGGGTCACATGCGCCGAGATTGCCCTCGAGGAGGGAATGTACAGAGTACTTTAGGAGCACAGTCAGGGCATGCATCTCAAGGATGACAGGACTACAGGCAGTTACAGTAGCAATCGAGAGTGCAATCAGTGAAGACCGCGGGAGAGGCTACTTCAGCCCAGTCTATGAGACAGCCGGGGGCTACCGGGGTCTGTAGGCAGAATCGGGGGAATCAGGGGCGAGTGTATGCCCTCGTGGAGCCCAGTACTTCAGTGGCACCTGTCATGCTGAATGCCGTAACCAGTCTGGCAATCATTCGAGGTACCTTCTTAGTGTACCGTTCATGGGTGAATGGTCTCGTTAACATCGGAGCATCGCATTCATTCATCTCATCCGTATTTGTATCTACATTGGGGCTAGAGGTAGACATCTTGAGAAGTTCCCTTTGTATAGAGACCAATTGGTGGGACTACAATGTTGAGAGGCATATGTAGAGCTTGTGAGATAGAGATAGTTGATCGCAGCCTCGTGTTTGATTTTATTGTGCTTGACATGGCCATCTTCGATATCATATTGGGAATAGATTGGTTGACCACCTTTCGTGCCTTCATCGACTGTGACTGGCGGCGGGTGTTTGTTTGCACACCGTAGGGAGACTCCTTTTATTTTGTGGGTGACAGGGATGACAGTTTAGTGCCTAGACCTCATAGTTTGTGAAGCGCAGTAGCCTTAGCCTCCTTTCTCCGTCTTATCTACGAGTGAGATTGGCATCACTCGTGGGAAGCTTTCTCCCGTTGTCTACGAGTTTCCAAACGTTTTCCCAGATGACTTGTTTGAGCTTCTGCCATGGTGGGAAGTTGAGTTTTCCATTGACCTCATTCTAGGGACTGCCCTCATCTTTATGCCGTCGTATCGTTTTGCACCGGCCGAGTTGCTAGAATTGAAGCTGCAAGTCCAAGAGCTATTGGACAAGGGTTCTACTCGTCCTAGTGTGTTGCCTTGGGGAGCACCAGCCTTGTTTGCAAAGAAGAAGAATGGATCTTTGCATCTACCTATTGACTATCGTAAGCTAAACCACGTGACCGTTAAGAACAAGTACCATATACCTCATATCGACGACTTGTTTGACTAATTGAAGGGTTCATGTTGCTTCTCTAAGATAGATTTGACATCTGGTTATCATCAATTGCGAGTCAAGGAGGAGGATATTCAAAAGACAGCCTTTTATACCGTTATAAACATTTCGAGTTTCTAGTTATGCCATTTGGACTGACTAACGCTCTAACGACATTTATGAATCTCGTGAACTGTATTTTTCACCCTTACCTTGATAGGTTTGTGGTAGTGTTCGTAGATGATATTCTCATTTGTTCACCATCGGAGGAGGCACATGAGGAGCATCTTCGAATTGCTTTACAATTATTGTGGGAGCATCGTCTGTATGCCAAGTACAAAAATGTGTGAGTTTTGGTTGCCCGAGTTAAGTTTTTGGGACATGTTTTAGGAGATGGGGTGGCAGTGGATTCCTCCAAGATAGAAGCCGTGATGAATTGGGAAAGACCAAAGAACATTCGAGATTCAGAGTTTCTTAGGCTTAGCGGGTTACTATCGGTGGTTCGTAAGGGACTTTTCTAGACTTGCAGCGCCTATGATGCGCCTTATGCGGAAGGGGATTAAGTTCGTATGAACCAACGACTGTGAGCTCGCCTTCCAAACATTGAAGGAGAGGCTGACTAGTGCATCTATTTTGATTGTGCTTGAGAGGGGACTTGGCTATACCGTTTATTGCGATGTGTCACATGAGGGGTTGGGTTGTGTTTTGATGCAATAGGCCAGAGTGGTTACCTACGGGTCGAGATAGTTGAAGACCCACGAAAAGAACTATCCTATCCATGATTTGGAGCTTGCAGCAGAAGTCTTTGCTCTAAAGACCTGTAAGCACTACTTTATGGAGAGCGTTTTGATGTGTTCTCATATCATAAAAGCTTGAAGTATTTATTTTCACAGAAGGAATTGAACTTGCGTCAGAGGAGATGGATGGAGTTCTTGGGCGATTATGACTGTGAACCGATGATCTCAGTCGAAAGTCTTTGAATTCTTTAGCCCACATTGCCATGAGGGAGTGGAGTATGCTCAGAGAGGTCGGCGAGTACGACCTGTCTTGATGAGTCTGAAGACTGCGTTACCTTGTTCACAATAGTTTCTCAACCCACGCTTGTTCACCGCGTTGTGGAGACTCAACAGTCGGATGCGAAGAGCTTGATGTATGGGGAGCGAGCCTTAAGTGGCGAGGATGCCAAGGAGTGGACTATCCACTCCATTCAGAGTTTGAGATTTGTCGGGAGGATCTTCGTGCCGGAGTCATGTCATGAGGACATGCTCCGTGAGTTTCATCATTTACGTCTTGCGGTAGATTCAGGTGGCACTAAGATGTATCATGACTTGCATAGACAGTGCTGGTGGAAGGGTATGAAGAAGGTTGTTGTTCTTTTTGTTTCACGTTGCCTTACTTACCAGTAGGTAAAGGCCAAGCATCAGAGACCAGCAGGTCTATTGCAGCAATTGATAGTGTCCGAGTGAAAGTGGGAGAACATTACTATGGAATTTGTATTAGGACTCCCGAGGTCACCAAGGGGGCATGATGCCATTTGGGTTGTGGTGGACAGGTTGAATAAGTCCGCGCACTTCCTTCTTATTCATATGACATATTCTGTGGATAAGCTTAGCAAGCTATACGTGAGTAAGATTGTTAAACTCCAAGGAGTGCCAGTTTCCATTGTCTCAGACCGAGACCCCCGTTTTACTTCACACTTTTAGCAGAGTCTGCAATCAGCTATGGAGACGAGCCTACCACTAAGTATTGCTTTTCATCCTCAGACAGATGGCCAGTTGAAGCGCACTATTCAGATACTTGAGGATATGCTGCAGGCATGCATTCTAGACTTTTGTGGGTCATGGGAGGATTATTTTCACTAATGGAATTTGCTTATAATAATAGTTATCGGTCAAGCATTGAGATAGCGCCTTACGAGGCATTGTACGGTAGACCTTGTAGGTCACCTGTGTGTTGGGCTGATGTTAGGGAGATAGCTGTGTTGGGACCTAAGCTCGTGCGTGATACCATAGAGAAAAATTGTGGCAATATGCAAACGTTTAGTGACCACACAGAATCGTTAGAAGAGTTATGCAGACATGAGGAGGATACCATTGGCATTTGAGGTGGGAGACCATATGTTCTTCAAGGTCTCGCCACGAAGAGGTTTGATGAGGTTTGAGAAGAGTAGAAAATTGTCGCCACGTTTCATTGGGTTGTTTGAGATCCTCGAGAGGATCGGAGAGATGGCCTATTGCCTTGCCTCGCCTTGCCTTGCCTTGCCTTGCCACCACAGTTAGCGTCCGTGCACAACGTTTTTCATGTATCCATGTTGCGCAAGTACGAACCAGATCCTTCACATGTGTTGGATTGGACCGGTTGAGAGTAGAGGACGACATCACCTACGAGGAGAGACCGGTAAAGATTCTCGACATCAAGGAACAAGTTCTTTGAGGGAGGAGCATTGCTTACGTGAAGGTTTTGTAGTTTCATCATGGTGTTGAAGAAGCTACGTGGAAACGGGAGTTGAAAGTTCGTTTGAAGTACCCCGAGCTGTTTGACTTTTGATACATATGTAATTTCGGGGACAAAATTTTCTAAGTGGAAGAGGTTGTAGGAACCCGATCCCATTTAAATTGTAATAATTAAATAAAATCCTGTCGTGGTATTTTCGGTGATAATTGTTAAATGTTTATTTGCGTGTAAGAATTAAAATTTAACCGTGGTAAAGTTAAATGAAAATAATTATATGCTTGATAATGCATGAGGATAATTGTTGAGGATTGTTTGGATGAGCCTTATGGTGTTTAGCATAAATTTTGGACCATATATGTATATTTTGTTTGGGGCCTTGTCCAGTGTTAATTGCTCGAGCGGGGTGTCGGCAGAGGCAACATAAGTTGCAAGTTGCTGACTTGGAACATTTTATTCTTCATTCTCTTCATCTTTCCCTCTCTCCAAACGAAAATCTAGACCCTAGGGTTAGCTTTGGTGATTCCTTAGAGCCTTCTTTACTCCATTAGAGGTGAGTTCTTGCTTCCCTCTCGAGTGAATACCCGTTGGAGGTTGCAGACATACGTTAGAATCTTCATTCTCATCACTCGGTAGAAGATTTGTTTGATTGAAGCTTGCTAGGGTTGGATTCTTATTGCTTGAACATCTAAGAGGTAAGATCTATGACTATTCTTGAATATTTGCTTGATATAAGTTGTATATTTTAATATATATGTATATGAAAGCATGGAAGCTATGTTTTGGAGTCCTAAGCTAGGGTTTAGTATCAAAGCATATTTGTTAGTGTGTGAGCATAATTTTGAGTAACTTAACTTGTTATTGTTGGACATGAGTGGATTTGAAAGATGAGAAGTTAGGGTTTAATTTTTGGGTTAAACCTCGAAAGATTGGGGGGTTTTGGGTTAATGGACTCAATAAAGAAATTGGTTAAAGGTTTGATGAATTTAGGGTTGTAGCAACCTATTTATGTGCATAAATTCCTTGAATTTGATAATGTATGAAAGCAATGTAATGATGGGTTGGGATTTTTGAATAAACCATGTGAATTTGATGAATTTTTGAAACCACAAGGTGTTAGTTCGGGGTTTTAAGCTAATTTAATCAGAATATGTGAAACATATAAAATGGAGATTGTGTAATTGATGTTAACCCTATATGTGTTGGGTGTTGACGAAAGGAACCATTGTTGAATAGTAGAATATAAATTTAGAATTTAAAGAAGAAAGAAAAAGATATGAAAAAGAGATGAGAAGAAAATGTTCATAGAGATTAATTAACTTCATTCACCCGCACATCCTTTATATATTATTAGGTTAAAAAGATAAGTACAAGAATACCATTAAGGAAATAAAGTTAAATAGAAAAGTACCACTCTTAACACTCCCCCTCAAGCTGAAGTATAAATATCAAACATGCCCAACTTGATAAGTAGGCGATGAAAAGTAGAACGCAGCAGCGATTTTGTAAGAATATCACTCAATTGGTCTTCCATGCAGATATAAGGAGTCGTAAGAATATCACCAAATTGGTCTTCCTAGCGGATACAAGGAGTAAAAATCTATTTATGCAATAACAAATCCCAAATAAAGTGACAATCAACTTCAATATGCTTAGTGCGCTCATAAAACACTGGATTATTAGCAATAAAAATACTGGCCTAGTTATCACAAAATATTCGCATTGGAAGGGGAGTAGAGACGCCAAAATTCTGCAAAAGAGAACGAACCCACAACATTTCAGAGGTGGTGTGAGCCATTGCCCGATATTCGGCCTTAGCACTGAAACGAGTCACTACACTTTGTTTCTTAGTGAGCCAAGTAACCAAATTGCCACCAACTAGGATACAATAGTTGAACGTAGAGCACCTATCAGATCAACTACCAAGCCAATCAACATAACTAACCCGGTGACATTCAAATAATCAGATGGTTGATAAAGTAAGCCACGGCCTGGGACACTTTTTAAATAGCGTAAGATATGACAAACAGTCTCAAAATGTGGTTGCCGAGGAGCATGCATAAACTGGCTCACAACAACAACTGTAAAAGTAATGTCCCAACGAGTAACAGCGAGATAGATTAATTTGCCAACAAAGCATTGATATCGACCAAGATCATCAAAAATATTACCCTGTTTAGCATCAAGTTTAACAGTAGAGTCTATGCAAGTATCAACTGGCCAAGCACCAAGAATGCCAGTTTCAAAAAGAAGATCAAATACATATTTTCGTTGAGAAAGAGAAATGCCTTAGAAGAACGAGCAACCTCAATCCTAATAAAATAACGAAGCGCACCAAGTCCTTAGTATGAAATTGTGTGGCCAAGTGATTTTTCAAATCAAGAATGCCAGCAGCAGCATCACTCGAAAGAAGAATATCATTAACATAGACAATCAACATAATAGTACCTCCAGAAGAGTGACGAATAAAGACCGAATGATCAGAAGTCGAACGTTGAAAGCCATAGGTAAGGATAACGAAGCTAAACCAATCAACCAAGCACGGAAAGATTGTTTTAAGCCTTAAAGTGCCTTACGTAAACGACATACAAGATAAGCACTACCATCAACAATAAAACCAGGCAGATGGTCCATATATACCTCTTCCTGAAGGTCGCAATGAAGAAAGACATTTTTAATATCAAGTTAATATAAGGGCCAAGAATGACTAACCACAACAATAAAAATGACGCAAACTGAGTCAAGACGAGCCACATGAGAAAAGGTTTCTAAGTAATCAACACCGTAGGTTTGAGTGTACCCCTTAGCAACCAACCGAGCCTTAAGGTGCTCAACAGACCCATTGGAAAGGTATTTCACAGTGTATACCCAACGACAATCCACAACTTGCTTTCCCGGGGGAAGAGAGGTAAGTTTCTAAGTGTGATTCTGATGAGAGCTCTCATTTTCTCATCCATAGCAGTTTTTTATCCAGGCATTGACAGGGCCTGTTTATAGAATGAAGGAACAGAAATAGATGACAGGGTAAAAGCAAAGGAATAGAGAGAAGAAGAGAGACGATCATAGGACAAAAAATTAGCAATAGGGTGTTGAGTATAGGCATGCTTACCTCGACGCAAGGCAATAGGAAAGTTAGAGGAGGCAGATGGAGGGGGTGATGATGCAGGAGCCTCAGCCAAAGAAAATGACAAATTCAGGCCATAAGGGACAACATGTCGAGCACTAGATCACTGATAAACCTGCAAATGAAAAGTAAGCAAAGAGGAAGGAAAGGGCACAGAAACAGGTAAAGGTAGAGTAGGAAAAGAACTAGACTGCCCCTCACGACAGCATATGAGATCAGATGAAATCGAAAAACTAGAGGAAGTAAAAAAATGTGTGGATTCGAAGAAGATGACATCAGCACTAACAAAATACCGGCGGGTCTCGGGGTGATAATAGCGATAACCTTTCTGAGTATGAGAGTAACCAAGAAAAACAAACTTTCGAGCCTGGAGAGACAATTTATCACGACCAAGATTAAGAAGATGTGCAAATGCAGTACAACCAAAAACCCAAGGAGTGAGAGAAAAGGGCGAGGAGGTCGAATATAACAAGGAAAAAGGCGACTGTTCGTTGAGAACGACAGAAGGCATGTGATTAAGAAGAAAGCAAGCAGTAAGAACAGCATCATTCCAAAACTGCTTGGGTACCGTAGTGTGAAACAATAAGGTACGAGTAGCGTCTAACAAGTGACGATGTTTGCGGTCAGCAACCCCTTTTTGTTGAGACGTGTAAGTACAAGTAGTTTGGTATATAATAGTACGATCAATACAAAAGGAAGCGACACTAGATTGTCGATAATCAAGAGCATTATCAAATCGAATAACCTTAACACGTTTGCTAAATTGGGTATAAATTTCATTATAAAAGCGAGAGATAATAAAAGATAATTCTGATCGACTTTTCAACAGAAACAACGAAGTCATACGAGAATAGTCATTAAAAAAATAACAAAATAAGAATATCCATTATTACTGAGAGTTTGAGAACGACCCTAAATGTCTGTATGGACTACATTAAAGGACTCTAACTGACGACTATGACCATTAGGAGAAAAGGAACTACGATGATCCTAACTGACAAGCTTCACAATTAAAACTAGACAGAGGACTCAAACTGAGAATAATCAACTTAAGCTTAGCCACAGATGGGTGGCCCAAACGCAAATGCCACTAAAGGGGAGAGACAGTAGCACTCAAAAAAGATGAAGTGGAAGGCAAAGCAGCATCAAGATAATAAAGGCCATCCTTCTCATGCCTCGAACCAATCATCTTCTTGGTCTGGAGATCCTAAAAAATACAAGAAGTGGGAGAAAAGGTTATTGAACAATGTACAGCTTTAGTTAACTGGCTAACATGAAATATTAAAGGAAAAATTAAGAACATAAAGACTAAAAGGTAATGAGAAAAATGAAGATGGATGTAGAACACCCGTCCCTTGCACAGGTCGAGATGAACCGTCAACTAAAACAATATGATTCTTGATAGGAGTTAAATAAGAAAAAAATGATGAATTACCAGACATGTGAGAGCTAGCGCCAGAATCAAGGGCCCATGAAAGAGATGTAAGAGCTGCACATGCAACATTACCTAAATTGGCGAAAGTAGCCGTGGAAGATGGAGGTAAAACAGACGGCAATGTCTGAACAATCTCGCTAAATTGAATAGTAAGAGCACCATGAGAATCAAAAGTAGAAGACAGCTATTGATAATCAGAAGCGAGCTGAGGAGTATGATCAGTAACTTGATTAACATAATCAGGTTTACCATACTTAGCCCAACAATACGGTTCAGTATGATTAGTACCATCATAGTAATCACATTTTCTATCACCATGACCACCACCTCGAGAACTGCCGCGGCCATTACCATGAAAGGAATCACGACTGTTGTGGGTAGAAACTAAGGCAAAAGAGTCAGATGCAGGTGGAGGAGCAGACATATTAGGGCTATTAGCAGATTGGCCCAACGAGAAACGTAACAACTGGGAATATGCATTCGATGCAGTTGGCAAAGTCTCACTAGCTAGAATTTAGTCCTTAAACCCACGGAGGTTAGAATCTAAACTAGAAAGTAAGGAGGCAATTATGAAGTCCTCCCATTGGCGCTTCTGTTGCTGTAAGTTAGTAGTGAAAGGACGATACTACAATAATTAATCCTAGAGACTCTTGAGCTTACAGTAATATTCAAACAAAGGTTTTCCAACCTGTTTGGTTGAAAAAATCTGCTCATAGAGTTCATAAACACGGGATACATTGCTTTGGTTTGAGAAAGAATATGCAAGAGAGTCCTAGATTTGCTTAGAGGTATCACAGAATTCTACTATAATAGCAATATGAGGCTCCAAATTATGCCACATCCAGCCCATAACAATAGAATCAATCGTTTTTCAACTAGACAGAGTATGATCACTCTTGGGTGAAAGAGGATAAGTAATGTACTTCAACCGCTGTTTACCTTTGAAAAAAATCTTAAAGGCATGTGCCTAAGTGTGGCGCCGAGATTTTGGGAGTTTTTGGAATTGGTCAAAAATATGGGATTCAAAAGATGTATAGAAAATATTTTAATACTTTGAAAGCTAAATTTTAAAAACTCCTTTTTCTATTGAAAATAGAGTTGCTATTGGTTTTTGAGAAAAAGCAAGAAAAATAAAAATGACTACTGATCTTTAAAACGTTTAACCAGAGAAAAAAAATAGTTCGAGAGTTAAGGTACGAATCGAGAAAGGTGTTAGGTACCCCGTTTGCCCAACCGTAAGATTGGCCTCTACTAATTATCATTAGTTCTTTAATAAAATTTCTCAAATACATACAAGTAAATAAAGTTAAGGCAAAGAGGGAACATTCAAAATCAAATATGAAAATACATAATATATGTATATAGAACGCTAAATAAAACAAGTATCAAAGGAAAAATTCTAAATCTTACAGCATGCACTTTCTAACTAAAGAATACATGGAACACACCCACATGCAATATTATTTAAACAACCTAAACGAGCATGATTTCAAATAAAAGAACAAGCAAAATGCTAAAAATTGTTAACATTAAATATGCTAAAAAATGGACATATTATCAAAAAGCTACAAAAGAAAATTAAGCTAAAAAATAAAAAAATTTAGAAAATGCTATAAAAAAATCTAATTATTCACATTTTATATTTTAAAAAAAATTAAAAAAAAAAAAAGAAAACAAAAGGGAATTAAACTACTATAAGAAGAGAAAACTATATTAACATAAAGAAATGAAAACAAACTTAGGAGACTTTTTGTGATTTTTGGATTTAATAAAATGAAAGGAAAGTATTATGTAAAAGAAAAAAAATAATGCTAAGATTACAAAAAGAAAAAAGACAAAAGGAATGAAAAATAAAGTTAATAATAAAGAGAAAAAAAATGAAATGCTACATTACAAAGAGAGTAAAGCGAAGAATAAAATAAAGTGCTAGAAAAGAAAATTACACTAATGTTAAGAGAAAAGAAAAAAAGAAAAAAAGAAAAAAATGTTAGAACATTAAATTAATGTTAAGAAAATAAAATGACATTAATATTACAAGAAATGCAAAGAAAAAGAAAATGGTACATTGAAAGAAAAAAAAAATCTACATTATAAAAAAAAGAAAAAAAAAAAAATAGAATATACTAATAAAAGAAATTTAACTAATACTAAAAAAATAAAAGAAACTAAATATAACTATTTAACTCAAATGGGAATGTAGTATTGATAACTACATTCACATAAATGTAAGCGCATTATTATAACAATTAACAATATTAACAAATTGTAATTATCAAAATATGCTAGCACTAAATTGATGAATTAGAAAACTTAATGCAAGTAAGCAAACAAATAAAGCAAGTAAGCTAAATAAGCTAAAATTTGAATTGGAACATAAATGTAACAACTATATAAGCAATACAATAACGTAATGAAAATGAAACGGTCAAACTAACCCGGCTACTCCAAAGAGGTAGAAAGTGAAGGTAGAAAGACCGGGGATCCAAGCAAAGTACCTAAATCGTTAAAGAATCCTCGAGTCAGGAAATGATGATGGACAATTCGGTCCTCGGTCGATGATCCAAACTAGGATTTCAGATTTTCGATATCGGGGATCCAGCTCTCGGTACTTCGGCAGGGTTTCGGTATCAGGGCTCGGGATTGCTCGACAACTCGGCAGAGCTTCTCTCACTAAACTTCTCTCTAATTTTCTGTCCTGAAAACGTATTATGGGGCACGGTGTTTATAGAATTCTTCAACCAATGAGATGCTGACACGTTCTGGGGAACGTTAGGATTTTTGAAGTTGGCGGTCGTCAGGTCCAAAGTTGGCGGTCGCCACTTTTGAGAAGGTTTCAGAAGCTTCTTATGGCGGTCGCCACTATGCAAGTTGGCGGTCGCCAAGTTGGAGTTTGTGGTCGTCGTGTATAGACATAGCGGTCGTCACAAGAAGGTGAAGCTCCCAAGAGGTTCTATTGGCGGTCACCACAATGGAGTTGGCGACCCCATAGTTCAATGTAGCGGTTCAATAATGATTTCACTAGTTTGAAGGTTTTGAAAATTAAGTTCAAATACCGAGCTTGAATCATTTCACGAGGATTATACAAAGACACCATTCCAGCTGTTTTCATCATCGGATTCACCTAAGATTAGGCAGGGTCAAATTGGGGTGTCTACCGTTGCCCCTCTTTGATATAATTTGCATAGCAACGCGTGATGCAAGTTATATCAAAGATCCAAAAACAACATCCATTTGATCGAGCCATCAATCTTAGGTCACAAATACACAAGCATGCATATGATGTTGGTCGTACTCAAATTTCTATCGAGCTGCCTACGTACCCCTTTACTAGGGATCAAACCAAAACATAGTTCATGGAACAAAATGCAAGTATGCAAGATAAGAAACATGATGTAGATGCTAACATGATGCAAATGTTAACATGATGCAAATGCTAGTATGATGTAGGCACTGGTATGATCGAACAACTCATAATGATCGAGTCAAGATCTCAATGGAACAAACAAGCAAGTTAAAGATCGAGTCAAGATCTAAGACCTTGGCTGGGGATCAGATAATTAAAAGGATTGAGTCAAGATCCTAAAAATTATCCTAATCAGGAAAGAAATTGATTGATCGAGTCAAGACCTCACAATTTTCGAGATGAAAGCAGGATAAAAATAACTAAAAGTCAAGTTACGGCTTAAAATTAAATTTATCGGAAGAAAGCTACGAATTAATAGATCGAATTAAGACCTAAAAATTCTAAACGAGGTACGAGAGAGATAAAAATAATTAAAAGCCAAATTACGGCTTAAAATTAAATTTATCAAAAAGTATAACTGTGAATTAATAAGTCGAGTTAAAATTTAAAAATTCGGAACAAGATACGAGATAAAAATAATTAAAAGTCAAGTTACGGCTTAAAATTAGATTTATTGAAAAGGATAAACACGAATTAATAGGTCGAGTCAAGACCTAAAAATTCAGGACAAAACATGGGATAAAATTAATTAAAACCCAAGTCACAGCTTAAAATCAAGTTTATCGGGAGAAAACACGAATTAATAGGTCAAGTCAAGACCTAAAAACTCGGGCCGAGATATGAGAAAAATAATTAAAAATCGAGTCAAGGCTTAAAATAATCTTTACCCGAAGGGATAACCATGAATTAATAGGTTGAGTCAAGACCTAAAAACTCGGATGCCTAGCACACTAGGACTTAGGGTCCCTAGTCTTCTACTAGGACGTGCAGAATTTGCTTGGCGTACTAGGGCTTAGGGTGCCTAGTCTTCTAGAGCTTGAAAGATTTTCCTAGCACACCAGGTGCTTAGTCTTCTAGGATTTGAGAGATTTGCCTGGCGCATCAGGACTTGGAACATAGGATACCTAGCACATTAGGGCTTGAAAAACCTAAGACGCTTTCTGGACTTAGGACCTAGACGCATGTTTGAAGAAAACCTAAAACACCTTATGGACTTAGGACCTAGACGCCTTATGGACTAGGATTTGGAGAAAACCTAATACACTTTCTGGACTTAGGACCTTGATGCCTTATGGACTAGGGTTTGAAAAAAATCTAAGACACCTTCTGGACTTAGGACCTAGACGCCTTACGGATTAGAGTTTGGAGAAACCTAAGACACCTTCTGGACTTAGGACCTAGACACCTTATGAACTAGGGTTTATAGAGAACATAAGGATCGTCACTTACACACGAACCTATGGTTAAAAAGATTTTCCTGGTGCACCAGGGCTTAAGGTGCTTAATCTTTAGGGCTTAGGGTTCCTAGTATTCTACTAGGACGTGCAAGATTTTCTTGGTGCACCAGGGCTTAGGGTGCCTAATCTTTAGGGCTTGAGAGATTTGCCTAGCTCACCAGGGCTTAGGGTGCCTAATCTGCTTAGGGTGCCTAATCTTTAAGGCTTGAAACATTTACCTAGCTCGCTAGGGATTAGGGTGCCTAATCTTTAAGGCTTAGGGTGCCTAATCTTTAAGGCTTGAAAATTTGCCTAACTTGCCAGGGCTTAGGGTGCCTAGTCTTCTTGGGCTTAAAAGATTTACCTAGTGCACTAGGGTTTGGATCAACGAACCATTGCGGGGGGCTACTACACAGCTTTTAGGATCCACGGGTTCATATTTTCTGCTTTGGTCTTGAAAAATTATGCCCCACTGTAGAGGAGTTCACTGTCATTCTTAATTTTGTCCCACAGGAGTTCATGCTAATACCTTCCATGTTCATCATGCATCCTTGTGGTCTGACTGGTCAAGAGATTTCTTTCTTCATCCATGGGGATTCACTGGACACAAACTCTACGCTATTGGTGCCCTTTTAGCTTCCAATTGCGGTGCCGTTATGTTATGTGCATCTGTCTACTTGCTCGGTGCCTTCTAGTTTCTTGTGACGGCCGAGTTAGCATTATTCTAGTGGACATTGTTGAGCAAATAAGAGCAGGAAAGGACTTCGTGCCCCTAGTTTTGGCTGAGACTCTGATTGGTCTAGTGTTATCTACCCGGGTGTAATCATGTCTTTTGTCGGTAGTCCTTTGTTTCTCCAAGGTGAAAACTCAAATCTCTCATTTTCTCTGCTCTTCTCTCCTTTTGCTAATTTCTCTCGGATTTTACCGCTCTTATCTCCTTTTTTCACTATCTCTACATATCTCTCTTTTTGCTGATTTCTCTCAATTCTTACCTCTTTTTCTCTCTTATCAGATTTGGCTGATAGAGAAAGTAACTCTTCTACAAAAATAGGATTCGAAAGGGTACAACATTTTTGCCTTTGTCTGTCGTCCTTTTTACTTGATATGCATTACTGAGGCAACTTGTAGACAAAAGCTTTCTTCACTAACTAGAAGAGACATCACTTGGGAGTGCTCTTAGTGACATATCCCTTTTATGACTTTGAACATTATGGACCATCTAGATGTCTTGCTGATTAGTCTATGGTTGTCCACCTTCTATTATCCACACTGGATCATGAGGTAGTTTGGTCGAAGTTAAATCATATTTTACAGCGTACGAGGTAGTATGTATTCATCTTCCCTTCAGGCCCCATTTTCGGTGCAGTATCAGGAGGCTTGACCATCTCGTTCACTAATGGAGATGCAGGAGCTATCCCACGCTGAGCTCCCTGAGGAGTACAAGGCGTTGTTGGTTCAGGAAAAATAGAGCAGAAACTGAGAAGATGGAGAAGAACAAGAAGCGAAGAGGAGGAAGATTTCAGGAACTTGCTTTGCTTTTAGAATTTTGTAGGTTTCTTTTTTGTTTAGAATTTGGGACTTACGTGCCCGCCTTTTATTTCTAAAACCTTGTGATCGCAGCTGAAATAATGAAAATTTCACGTTTATCTGAAAAAAGTTTTCAATTATTTAAAAATTTTCGATTCTTACAATTAAACAATTTTATTGTCAAAATTCAAAAATAAATTTGCATTAATCATTACTCTGATTCAAAGATGGCTAAAACAAATAAGGTGGCCGGACTTCTTAAAAAATGTTTCCTATGTATCCTAAGAAAGTGGAATCAGGCCATGACGTAGTTCGAGCTCGATTTACTCTCAGGTATTAAAACTCTCCTTTTGTAATACCCTAACTTTTGCCAAGGTCGCCCTTTTAGGTTTTCGGCCTTGCGGGCTGCTCGAACTTTTGCCTAGACCACCTTTTCAATTTTTAACCCAACAAGCTTTTATCTTATTTTATTCTTCTCTCAAGGGTATTATTTTTTGAGCTGGTTCAAGTTGATTGGAGTGGAGAACGTGTTACCATCCAAATCTATAATGATTACAGTACCATCGGTCATAATAGTCTTTATCAGATACGGTCTGGGTTAATTTGGCTTGAACTTTTCTCTTGGATAAAAAATAGGAGTCTTGATTTCCTTAAGAACCAAATCACCTTCTCTCAGGTCCCGGGTATGCTTTGGCTATCTTCTTTTGATACCCTTGCACGTGGAACAGAATTTGTAGTCTTCTTTCATCAAATAAGAGAAGTTCTTTCATCCGATTTCTCTGCCATTCTTCTGCGAGTTGAGCCACGTCTTATACTTTTTGATCCTTTTAAAGAATTTCTGTTGCACTATGATATGGTCGTCTTGATCTTTTGGATCTCACAATCATATCGTTTACATACACTTTGGCTTCCTTGTGTATCATGTCATGCAACAAGGAATTGGAAGCCCTTTGATAGGTTGCCCATGTATTCTTCAAATCAAATAGTGTCACACGGTAATAGTAGATACCCCACAGTGTAATGAGTGTCATCTTTTCTCTGTTTTAAGGGGCCATTAAAATCTAATTATACCTGAAAAAATCATCCATAAATGAAATTGGTAAACTAAGTGTACCGAATTCCAGTAACTCAAACAATGAGGAGCGATGGCAGTCACTAAGTATGAAGCTGAGTTTACCAATTTCATGAAGTACGCACCCCACAAAATATCAAGTGAAAATATGACAACTAGGAAGTTTGAAGATGGTCTTAAGCTGGAGATTCGAATGATGATACGACCGCAGAGGTTATCGACATACGCTGAAGTTATTGATAGACCACTTTTGGTAGAACATGAGCAAAACAAGAGTAATATATTTTTTGAGAATCGCAAATGAAGAGCCAATCTAGGAACTTTCAAAAGGAAGAACATCAAGAAGCAGGATTTTGGAAAGAGAAGCCAGAAGATCCCCACCTGCACAACATGCAAAAAGCTTTATTATGGAGTCTGCCTTAAATCCTCAACGGGATGCAGTCATTGCAGAGCCAAAGGCCATATTCAGAAGAACTTAAACTTTAAGGAATAAGTAGAGCGTTTGCACCAGAAGAAAACCAAAGCCAGAGTCAAAACCAAAAGACGAGGAATGTGGAAAGGACCACAACCGAAGCAGGAAGGAAGAATGGTAAATCAAAGACAAGGAAGGATGTTCACCCTAACACCAGGAGATCCCCAGAATGTCAATGACGTCGTTGTAGGTAAACTACCTGTCTGCTCTCTGCCTATATACGTGCTTTTTGATTCAGGATCAACTCAGTCTTTTATATCATCTGGCTTTGCTAAGAGGCTATCTAAAACTCCAAAACCTTTAAGCTATGATTGCTGGTTTCTAAACCAATGCAAAGTGGTTATGTATGTTGATGCTCTAATTCTAATGGCCAATTAGAAATTAGCACGTGGTTAGTTGACACTTCAACTCCAAGAACCAATCAAAAATCAACACACAATCAAGAGCAAGGAGTTACAAACTAGTGCATCATGACAATGAGCATTAAACTAAAAGCTACCACGTGGAATAGGTTGGTTAATGAATAACGTGGAGGAAAAGATTGGATAAAGGAAGAAGAATAGTGATGAAGGGAAGAAAAGTAATTGCTGTCAGCGCTCTATAAATACCATACGAGAAATCAGAAAAAAATAATGCTCAATTCACCAATCCAGCATATTTCTGTTCTTCAAAGTTTCATAGAAGTAGCTCATGGCAGCAGTTTGTAGCCATAGTTTGTAGCAGTGGCAGTACTGTTTAAGGAGTAAGAGTAGCAATTGTAATTCTCAACTTTGAAGAGCCATAAAGACTACTGTATTCATATGTTCTTGTATTTTTTACTGGCTTCTTAGTAATACACATCTTCTTCTTAATCTCCTTGCTCGTTTCTTTTTCATTTTGCAAATTCTCTTTGACCCAGATCAACCATTGTTCATGAAATTTAAAATCCTCTTTGTTGACGCAGAAAAGAACCGCAATGTAGTCGCTTGATTGGCATTGGCTTACCGACACATTATTATAATTTTTTAGCAAAAAGCCAACAATATCGTATAGTTTAAAAAGCTTTCTCTCCTTTCTTTTTTCTCTACTTGTAACTATATTTATAAAATGTATCGTTAAAGTATTTAATACCCATGGCAAGTGACAACACAATTCTATTAATAATCTAAAAAGTCCTCACTCCATTTCTCTTTTCTATCTATATTAATTTAATACCATTGCATGTGAGAATCTACAACAATTTTGTTATCTTATTTACGCAGATTATGTTTTGAAGTGTCTATAAAATATCAATGTCGTACTTCAATAAATCGATGAAATATGACTGAACAACCCATCTCTCACAGAAACGATTCACAGATTTTTCATAAAAAGAAAAAAAATAGAATTCAAAAAACCAAAATGTATGCATGTAGAAAAAAGTTGGCAATTTAAGAAAGAGTTCGATTGAAAGTCTTTTAATTTGTTCACAAGAAGTTAAAAAAGATAGCCAAATACTTTGAGCAAGGTTCTCATAGAGCTGACCATCCCTAGTTAGGGACATCATCACCTGGGGCAGCCCAAGGGGGAGGTTGTCACCTCTGTCGATTTGCCAGAAGTGGAAGGTTTTACCATATGTCTTGCAGACCACCTTCTCCAGGTCCTTCCGTTGCACCGGCCCGGGGACACTTGGCACAAATAGAATGCCGCTCTTGACCGCGTACTCGTGGGTGTGGCACATGGGCTTCTCTTCGTCTGGAAGTGTCAGGAACAACTCCTCTGATATTATGTATTCGAGGTCGATGAGACGAGCATCGACCTCGGGGCTATCGTATACGAGGCACTGTCTCATCTCCTCATTTTGGTGTCCGCAGTAGTGGTGTGCCTCGACTTGCCGAGTCATGTCATCTGCGTAAAAATGAAACCTGAAAAAAGAAAAAAAAATGAATAATTTGTTGGAGAACATCAATGGAGTAATGAGCATCTTGAGACCCAAAAAAAAAAAAAAAAAACTAGCACTATTAGACTATTAGTTTTAAAAGCCATGCTATTTTCATTTTGTTATGTTTTTGGCGGGTTAGTTTTGTTGTTATAAAATATGAGTATTTAATGGACTTTTTCTCTTAGGAAGACAGGAATCTTAAAAAGAATGTGAACGCTTTAAATTTAAAATAAATTGTCATGAAATGTTGTGTTAAAAAAAATATAAATTTATTAAAATTAATTAAAAATATTATTGATATAAAAAAAAATAACATAAAAAAATTTATATAGCCGAACAAATTATATAGCCGAACAAAAACTTAACTGGATTTAATTTGGATTGTTAAGAACAAATTATAATAAAAAGTGACTCTAATTACTTATCCAGTTAGAAATTAATTTCTCAGAGTAAGAAAATCTCACCCACTGTTATAAATTAATTTCTCAAATAATTTCTCAAAGTAAAAATTTGATCTCACCCTCTCCAATGATAAGCTTATATTTTACATATTTTTGTATTTAGTAATTTTTATTTTTTAATTAAAAAATTTTAAATAACATTTTGTAATTAAAAAAAACAAAAAATAAAGAAAACATGGAGTGTAAGTGTGAAAATAAAAAAATCAAAGAGTGTAAGTATGAAAATACTATTTTTTGTTTAAAAATTAATATAAAATTAATTTTTGGACCAAAATATTATAAAAATTAAAAAATAAAGAAATACAGTGATATTTTAAAAAATAAAAGAAGTGACAGTAATATAAATCTTAAATAAAATAGTTAAAAATGTAATATACCCTGTATTTAAAAAGGAAAATGCATTTATTTGTTAAGGCGGAGAATCATTTTTTTAGTGCACCAACTCCCACAAGAAAGAGAAGAGGGAAAATGCTTTAAATAGTTTTTTAAAAATTTATTTTTTAGCTCTTTTTTAACTCAGTTTTTTTAGAAAAAAATGTAACAAAATGTTAACAAATGCATTTTATCTATTTTCAAAAAGGAATTAAAAAATTAAAAAAAAATTTGCAACTAAGTACCAGTTTGGGATCACTTAAAAACTGATTTTTTTTTTTAAAAAAAGCAACTTTCAAGTTATACTATTTAGTTTTTCAAAAAAGTCAATCCACTTTTTTTATCACTGTTTTCAAGAAAAAAAAAATATACACATCTTAAATACTTTAACTTTTTTAAAGTAAAATTATTATTATACCCTCAATTAAAAAAATTAATTTTTCTCACAAAAATAAAAAAAAATTATACCAATATTCCAAAAATTATAGTTTAATAGCAAAAAACAAGGGTTCATTAGACATTTTTATAAAAAATAATAAAAAAATCTCTTATAAAAAATTTATCGCAAGCTATTTAACTTTTTTTATTTTTCTTTTTTTTTTTAAAAAAAATTAAATCTTTTAAAAGTTAAATTTTCTAGATATTACAAATTAACATAGTCTAAAAGAGTTTAGGCATTCTAGACAAAAGTCTCAATTGATAACATAACTTTAAATAAGTTTTTGTACTTCAAATCGAATATGAAAAAAAAAATTTATTTAGTGAATTGTAAAATTAATTTTAAACCAAAATATAATGTGCCAAAAAGCTTTGGCTTACCGTTACTCCCCAAAGTCAAGTCAAAAAAAATTATTATAATTTTTTAAATTTATTTTAAGATAAATTTTATTTAATATGCATATTTTTTTTTATAGATTTTGATAAATAAATTTTAAAAATAAAATTTTTATAAAAAATAAAAATATATAATAAAAGTTATTATATTTTTAAAAAATAAATAAAAATATTTAGGTAAGAGGCAAAAAAATAAATATTTAAAAGTTAATAAATAAAAAAAAATATTAATTACCGTTTAATAGGCGATGGTTAAAGAATATATAATATTTAGATATTTATATAAATTATATTAATATTTATAAAAATAATAAATTTTATACTAAAAAATAAATTAATATTAAATTTTTTATATTTTTATTAGACTATTCATCGGTGTCCAATAGACAATAAATAGCACGGCTCATAAATAAAAATGCAAAAAAATGAACGATAGATGATAGACTGGTAGTTGTGGCAAGACGAGTCTGCCACGTGGCAGTTAATGAGCCATCAACCAGAGAATTCAGTAGGCATCCCGTACCGCAAGAGGAAATCGGTGGAGAAAAAAAAAAGTCATTTCTTACATTGATTCAATGGTAAACGAAATTTGATTATCATAAAATTTTAAGCATATGTTTTCGATATTTGATTCTTACTAGTAATCTATGTCTATAGTTGATGTGTGAGATCTAAATTATTGTTTAGTTTCTTAAGTAATTTTTTAAAATTAAAAATAGTTTTTTTTTTTATATTTTTGATATATGGAATTTAATTTTGAGTTTATTTGAATTAAATGATAATTTTAAAATATCGATATAGAATAAGTAATAAAAAGTATGTTTAAATAATTATTTTAACAAATTTTAATTAAATATTATTTTAAAATATTAACGTTGAATAAGTAAAAAATAGAAAAGAAAAGAAACGGGAAAAGAAACATAGTTATTCCGAGAAAACCATGTTGTTAATTTGGGACTTTATCATATGCATTAAGATTTATACTATTTTGCTACACTCCATTCCTATTTAGTTTAATCGGATAACTAATTAATTTTAAAAATCGTCTGCTCTTATGTTTTTATATGCGTAAAGTTCGATTTTAAGGTTACTTTTACAAAATCTTTATCGTAAAATATATTGATATAAACTAAGTGATAAAAGATATAAAATTAAATAATTAATTGATAAGATCAACGGTGTACATTGACTCAATTATCATAATACTTTCAAAAATTATCGTTCCAGCCTAAATTTAGATAATTAATAGTGTTGATATCATTAAATATTAAATATTATATATATATTGAAAGATAATAAAAATAAATGATAAGTGAAATAAAATAATCTTTTATTTATTTCTCTTTGTTCTTGAGTTATTATTAATTTGATATTAGGTTGAATCATAGTAAGTTTGGTGAGTGCTTTTAAAGAGGTATTCAAGTAGGTTTTATTAAAAAGTAAATAATTTTATACCAATATGATTTTTATCTGACTATGATATGAATCCTAGCCGATAGCAATTAAATATTGCATAATATAGTTAGTTATTTCTAGGACTTCACCATAGGCCTACGTGTGGTTCCGACTCTTCTCACGAGCTAATATATTCATAATTGTCGAGACTTGAGTTATGCGAATTGAATTATTGAAGCTATCGAATTATCGAATCATCGAAAGTCAAAATATTTTATAACTTGTATCGAAATACTCTACTATTCTATTACAAAAATAATTATGTTTAAATTCTTATGAATCATTTTGTTAAATTTTATTCTACTAATAAAATATTTGAAAAATCATATTTTATTATTTTAAATTTTTTTTTCTACATACTTAATCTAGTTAATAATGGCAGTTAGTGATTTACTAGGTTATCCAACTATTACTTGATTTATATTACAGATTCAGAAGTTTAGAGTTGCACACCAAAAATTTTACTGGAGAGTGTGGATGGATATATTATCTTTAGTTATTTTTGACATTAGACGAATGATAGATTGCAATAATAAATTTTTGTACATGTTTTAATTTTTTTATAATTAGATTTGGCCTTGAAGATTATTAAGATTTATGTTTAGAATAGGCTTATAATTTGGGCTCAGCCCGGCCCAGTCGTAAACCAGGCGGGTCAAGCCCGGCCCGAACTCAACGGGCTTCCACCGAATTTTTGGGCCGGGCCAAGCCGGCTTTTTTGCCAGGGGTTCGGCCTAAACCCTAGGGCTAAGGGGCTCGGACTTGGGCTGCAGACCCGGGCCTCTGGGCGGGTCTGACCGGGCCAGCCCATTTTTTGATTTTTTTTAAAATTTATTATATAAACTTATATAAGTTTATTATATTTTATAAACTTATATAAGTTTATTATTATAATTTTATTATATTAATATATTATATAAACTTATAAGTTATAAGTTTTTT
>JAOTRH010447542.1:0-31347 GCA_034768845.1 Heliamphora exappendiculata
GCGATATCGGGCGGCGACGCCAGCCTCAACCCGAGCAACGAGCGCAGCTCGAGCGTGGCGAAAACGCACCCATACGGCGAGGGCCAGAACGCCGGCAAAGGGTTCTCAACAAGCGTCGCCGAAACGGCGCTCGCCGCCGCTGGACCGTTCGGCGCCGCCGCGGCACCGGCAGGCAAGGCCATCGACCGCACCATCGGCTACGTCGGGCAGCTCGGCGGCATCGCAGCGTCGGGCCTGCTCGAGTCGCTGCTGCCCTCGGGTGCGGGCGACGCGCTGGCCGACCCGTCCAAGTCTTGGTTCGGCAAGGTCGCCCTCGGCATCGCCGGCGCCCACAGCGAGGGCGGCAACCGCGCCGGCGCCAGCGGCCCACCCGTCACCCCCGAAAAGAAACCCGACGACAAGGCGAGCGCCGCAGCGAAAAACAGCGCCGCCGCCACCCAGATGCCCGACCAGGACGCCGCCCAAGGCAACAAGGGCGCCAGCGGCGGCGGCAACCAGAGCAGCGCCCCGCTCATCGGCAGCATGAACATCACGCAGCAGCAGCCCGTCGACGGCGGCGAGGTCGGCCGCGACATGAACCGCTACGTCGGAGGCATGAGCCGATGACCACCAAACCGACGCTGTTCTACGTCCCGCCGACGATCAACCTGGCGCCCGGCATCGTCACCCCGCTCGGCTCACCAGGGCAGCCGATCTACGACAGCCTGATGCAGCCGTTCCTCGACACGGCCGCGGCCGACGTCTACGACTGCCAAACGGTGGACTATCCGGCGTCACTGTTCGACGCCGGCTACAGCTATCAGACCGGCGTGGCCAACACCATCGCCGCCATCAACGCCACGCCCGGCCCGTTCGCCCTGGGCGGCGCCTCGCAGGGTGCGGCCATCATCAGCGCCGTCTACAACGAGATACGCCACGGCAACCTGACCGACCGCCGCGGCGATTTCCTGGCCGGCGTCACGTTCGGCAACCCCTGCAGGGAGGGCGGCCACAGCTTTCCCAGCTTCGTCGACCCCGGCGGCCACGGCGTGCGCGCAGCGCAGTACCGGCTCGTCGGCAGCGAGCCGCAGTGGTGGGATTTCGTCGTTCCCGGCGACGTCATCTGCACCAACAAGGACGACTATTTCGGCGAGCTGTTCACCGCCGTGTTCGAGTACGTGTGGTCGCAGGGCCTCGACGGCCAGGTGCTGCCCGACGAGTACAGCGCCGCGCTGGCCGCGCTCACCGCCGCCGTCAACGACGCCATCTACGAGCTCAAGGCCGCGCCGTTCGCGCTGATATCGCAGACCTTCGTGGGCCTCGTCGAGGCCATGACGTGGCAGTTCTCGCACGACAGCTACATGACCTACAAGCCGCTGCCGCTCAACCCCAGCACCTGCATCGAGCTGGCCGCCAATTTCCTGGTCTCCGTCGGCGGCCCCGGCGCCACACCGCCCGGCACGCCGCCGGCCACACCCATCTACACGCCGCCGACGTTCAACCACATGCCGCCCGGCCGGATCGGCAACTACAGCGCCGCCCTCACCGAGCTGGGCGTCGAGCCCATCGTCAAGCTGCGCAGCCCCGGCGGCCGGCTGATATGGCACCTGCAGGGCGGCAAGGCCCCGATGCCCGGCCAAGAGCCCGGCCTGGCAATTCAGTCGATCACCGGACAAAACGCGCCGTTCAAGCTCATCGACCTGCAGGGCGCACGCCAGCCAGGTGTGACCAACACCGACCGCGTGCTCGACCCGATGGAACTCGATTTCGTTTTCAGCGCCAACGGCCCGCTCGGCATCGACATGATGCCCGACCCCGACGGCATGCGCCGAGTGCTGCGCTGGTGGTTTGAGACGTGGGCCAACAACCGCGTCAGCAGGCTCACCTATTTCACCCCCGAAATGGGCGAATGGTGGGCTGACCTGCGCCAATTCAAGCCGCTCACCGATCAGTTCAAGATGAGCTACGCCCAAACCGGGCAGCAGGTCGTCACCTGGGCCACGCGCAGCGACGACGCGCAATGGTTCTCGTTCGACTCGAACGACGAGCTGTATTTCACCGGCGACCCCGGCACCAGTCAGTCGGACTTCATTCACCTGTCCAACCGCGGCACCGAGAACGGCTACCCGCGGTATCTGTTCTACGGACCCGGTTCCGTGCAGATCACCGAGCCATTCACCGGCAACGTCGTCACATTCGGGCCGGCGCTCTACGGCCAGGTCGTGCTCATCACCACCCGGCCCGGCCTGCGTTCGGTCATCGACGTCACACCCGGCCAGCTGCCATCGCAGTCGCTCACCGCCGCGCAGCAGGTGCTGTCGGACCTCATCAACTTCGTCACCAACAACAACGTGCCGCCGATGCTGCAGCTGTTCCTGTCGTGGGCCGGCATCATGCCGCCGCAGGGCCAGCTCTACTCGCTCATGCAGTCACGTTTCGCCAGCTACCTGCCCGGCATCGAGGAAGCGCAGCCGCCGACCAACGTGCGCATCCCGGTCACGTTCCTGCCCGGTGTCATGCGGCCGGCGGCCTACAACGGCAACAGCACGCTGCTGCCACCCACGCCCGGCGACACCATCGAGCCCGTCGCCAACGTCACCCGGCTGGTCGCCGCACTCACACCGGCGAGGACGTGGCCCGAATGACCGCGACCCTCACCCGCGAGCTGTCGCACACCGACCTGTTTGGCGACCTCGACGCCGCCAGCCGGTTCCTCGACGCCTACGACGACTACCGGCCCTACGGCGATAACACCGAGTTCCTCGTCACCGCGTTCGACAAGTTCTACACCCCGGTCGGCGAGCCGGCCGACTACATCAGCCTGTCGTTCGACAGCCCGCGCAACAAGGTCGAAACCGCCACCCTCGTCCTCAAGGGCAACGACCCGCTCAACGACACGCTCATGCAGGCGTACAACACCGTCTGCCCGGTCACGGTGGCCGTCAACAACGACCCCACGATGCGCGTCTGGTCGGGCCGCGTCGACACATTCGACGACGCCATCGTCAACAAAGCCAACACCGTCACCTACCAGCTGGTCGGCGACTACAACTGGTCGAACAAGATTCTCTGCTGGCCCGATTTCCTGCTGCCCATCGAGGCGCAGTTCCCGCACGACGCGCTCTACATCGGCCCGGCCGTCAGCTGCATCCTCACGATGTTCGAGGAACAGATATTCCGGCTGCAGTCGGGCCTGTGGGAGTGGCTCAACAACATCGCCGACCCCGAGGCCTGGGCCGGCATCGGCGGCACCTGGCTCGAGGGCCAGGACTTGCTCACCCCAATGGCCGTCAACGCCATCGACGGCAGCCACGACACCAGCAAGTGGGTCGCATTCCACGGCCGGATGGACAACACCAACCAGCTGACCGAGCCCATCCTCAAGGACAACGGGCTCAACCTGTCGTTTGACCTGTTCACCAACCTGCCGGGCGAGCCACAACCGCTCAACAGCTACGCCAGCGCCAACGGCCTCATTCAGCTCACCCGGCCCACCATCATCGTCAACTGCGTCGACCGCAGCGGCCTCGTCGGCCCGACAGGCACCTGGCTCGACGGCGGCCTATTCGACCTGCTCGACCTCGAGCAAGGCCTGCTCGGCAACGTCCTGAGCCCGTTCCTGGCTCAGTCGGCCAACACGATGTACGGCTGGGGCGTCCCCGAGGGCCTCAACATCGACCCGGCCCTCGGCGTCGACTTCGTGCCGCCGTGGGTCGTGTTCAACGCCGACGCGCCATTTAACGGCGGCATTGTCGAAATGCACTTCAACGGTCATCACCCCTTGGCTTACACCGTTATTGGTGGGGGAAAGAGCCCCAAGTGGATGAACGACCTGATAAATGCGTCTCTGGAATATCTGATGGATATGGCCATGATGATGCTGCAGTTCTCAGGCGTGCCATCGGACCTGCTAGACGGCGTATTTGACGATATTCTGCTCGCATTCCAGCAAATAGAGAATGAGCAGCGTCGCCTCGATTTAGGGCCGTTCGGATATTTCGAGTTCTTTACGTCGACAGGCTCGAGCGCATTTACATTCGACGAATACATGGCCCTGCGCTCGGCGATGTGGGACACCCGCGGATACATTTCCGCGCAGATCACCGTCAACAACGGCTACCCGTACACCCTCGGCAAGGACTGCTTCAAGGGCCAGCTCGCCAGCCTCGTGCGCCGCGGCAAGGTCTACACCGACTACATCGCGCAGATATCCGGCAAGGACGACCGCACCACCCGCGCGCAGATCACCTACACCCTCGGCGACGGATCGGCCCAAGAGTCGCCAGTGGCCAAGCTGCAGCGCCGGATCGCCGGATTCGAGGCCGCCATCAACATCATCACGCTCGCCGCGAACTAGGAGGAACACTGTGACCACCAACGATTGGGCCACCGCGCCGACCGGCCGCGCTGACCTCGCCGACCTGGTCGGCAAGTTCCACCAGCTGCACCACCAGCTCAAGGCCGCGGCGCCCGAGCTGTTCGGCGACACCGCGCCCACGGCTCAGATACCGCCGGCCGACGCGGTGCAGAACGCCGACGGCAGCGTCGACCTCAACGTGCGCCTGCGGTTTCAAAACCCGTTCGACATCAACACCACCGGCGTCGGCACCATCACCGTGCTGCCCGACGGCAGCTTGGCGCAGTTCATGCCGCTGCTCGGCGTCGGCCCAGCCGGCCCCGCGCTCAACTACGAGCAGCCAGATTTCAACGAAATCGACCCGAGCGTGGCGCTGCCCAACCCGGCCATCGTCGACGACCTCATCGACCCCGGCGACCCCAACGCCACACCGCCGACCGCGCCGACGCGCCGGCTGACCTTCAACCTGC
Organism: Heliamphora exappendiculata; assembly: GCA_034768845.1. Classification (NCBI taxonomy): domain Eukaryota; kingdom Viridiplantae; phylum Streptophyta; class Magnoliopsida; order Ericales; family Sarraceniaceae; genus Heliamphora; species Heliamphora exappendiculata. Next base: position 4,807 of record JAOTRH010447542.1, read on the forward strand.
ACAAGGGCGCCAAGGGCGACCCCGGCACACCCGTCGAGCTCGAGTTCCTGGCCAACATTTTCGGCACACCCGTCGACGCCAGCATGCTCATCTACCGCGTTGCCGACGGTTACTGGCACATCGAACACGTCCGCTACATCACTCACGCCGCTGCTACAGCGTTCACCGACGCCAGCGGCACCAGCCCGTCGCAGACCCTGGCCACGGTATCGATCAACGCGAAAACGTGGTCGCAGACGCTGCAGCCGTTCGGCCGCGTGCAGGTCAACCCGGCCGCCGACGGGTCGACCAAGATTCAGCTCGAGGCGCACCTCAACAGCGCGGCCGGCCCGCTCATCGGCCTGGGCGCCGCCGTGCAGCAGGCCACACCGTTCATGTGCACCCTGTTGCCGACCCCGGCGGCTGTCGACCCCGCCAACGCTGTCGCGGCCAACCAGCCGGCCAGCGTGGTGCTCGTCGCCAGGCAGTTGAACAACGCCTCGACGGGCCAGTGGTCGACGACCTGCGCGAACGGCGGCATTTTCCAGGTCGACGGGCACCCCATCGTCTGATGACGTTCTACCTGCCTGGTTTCCCACCGTCGCGGCAAGCAGCCGTCGGCGACCAGCAGCCTGTCCCGCCGCCGTCGACGAGCTGGTCGCCGCAACGCTGGTTCGCCTACCTCACCGGTATCGGCGAGCTCGCTGCGGCGCAGATCGCGATGGCCCTGGCCGACGTCGAGGTGCTCGGCATTCACCCGCTGGCGTTCCTCACGCAGTTCGGCCAGCAGCTGCAAGCCCAGGCCACGCAGGCCATCGAGACCGCCGAGGGCGCCCAGACCACGGCGAGCAATGCGCAGACCACGGCCAACGCCACCGCGCTGCAGTGGCAGCAGTTCCTCACCGGCCTCGGTTTCTCACCCGGCCAGGTGAGCGCCCTGGTCACCTACATCAGCACCAGCATCACGCTGCAGCAGCAGAGCACCGACGACTGGAATGCGCTGCTCACCGGGCTGCAGACCGGAAACGCCGCCGCCATCGCCACGTTCATCACCACCATTCAGACCCAGGCCCAGGCCAACGCCGCCAATTTCAACACCCTGCTCACCACCCTCAACCAGGCCAACGCCGCGGCCCTGGCCAGCTGGCTGTCGACCGTGCGCAGCGACACCAACAACGCGCTGCAGCAGCTGGCCAACCTGCTCAGCGGCATGGGCCTCACGAGCATCGCGCAGCTGGTCACCAGCCTCGAATCGACCAGCTCGACGGCCACCACGGCGAGCTCGACGGCCAGCACGGCCTCGACCAACGCGAGCAACGCCCTGGGCCAGCTGCAGTCGATGCTCACCTCGGCGGCCCAGGCCAGCGCGTCGGCGTTCGGATCGTTCATCAGCAGCATCAACACCGGCCTGGGCAACCTCGGCGACGCCCTGTGGCAAGGGCTCACCGGCGGCACCGCGACGGGTAAGGCGCCGGCCGACGTTAAGAGCGCCGCGGCGTCGACGGCCTCGACGGCGAGCACGGCGTCGACCAACGCCTCGACCGCGCTCACTAACGCGGCCTCGGCAAGCTCGGCGGCCACCACGGCCGGCAACAACGCGAGCAACGCGCTGGGCCAGCTCGCCTCGCTGCTGTCGGGCCTCGGGCTGTCCAGCATCGCCAACCTGGTCACCAGCCTGCAGAACACCGCCTCGACGGCCACCTCGGCCAACTCGAGCGCCGGCACCGCCGGCACCAACGCCTCGAGCGCGCTGTCACAGATTTCGTCGATGCTCAGCGCCGCGGCCCAAGCGTCGGCGTCGGCGTTCGGCTCGTGGATAGCCGGCATCAACACCACCCTCGGCCAAGGCCTCGACGCCATCGTGCAGGGCCTGAGCGGCGGCTCGTCGACGGGCAACACGCCGGCCAACGTGAAAACGGCGGCGGCCGGCACGGCCTCGAGCGCGTCGACGGCGGGCACGAACGCCAACAACGCCCTCGGGCAGCTGTCCTCGCTGCTGTCGGGGATGGGCCTGTCGTCGATTGCCAACCTGGTGAGCAGCCTGCAGGGCACCGCGTCGACCGCGTCGAGCGCCTCGAGCACGGCGAGCTCGGCCAGCTCTACCGCCGGCACCGCGTCGACCAACGCCAGCAATGCGCTCAGCCAGCTGTCCTCGCTCATCAGCGGCGCCGCGCAGTCGACGGCGTCGGCGCTGGGCTCGTTCATCAGCGGAATCAACACGACGCTGGGCCAGGGCCTCGACGCGCTAGTACAGGGATTCACCGGCAGCTCGACCACAGGGAACACGCCGAGCAACGTGAAATCAGCGGCCTCGGCTCAGGCATCAGCGGCGGCCACCGCGGGCACCAACGCCTCGACGGCGCTGACCAACGCCGGCAACGCGGCCAGCGCCGCCTCGACCGCCCAGACCACCGCCAACAACGCCAACAGCGCCGCCGGCACCGCGCAGTCGACGGCCTCGGCTGCTCAGTCGGCCGCCACCACAGCGGGCACCAACGCCAGCACCGCGCTCACCAACGCCGCCGCCGCGCAATCCACAGCGACCGGAGCCCAGACCACAGCCACCGGCGCCGCGTCAACCGCCCAGGCCAGCATCGACGCCGCCGTACAAGCCGCGGTCGGCGGCAACGGCACCGGCAACACCCCTGCAGCACTCAAGCAGGCCCTGCAAAACCAGCCCGCCGCCAACATCACCCCACCGCCCAACCCCAACGGCGTCCCGGTCCACAACGTCGGCGCCGGCCCAGGGTTGACCAGCACCAACGGCCAACCGACCTTTACGCCGACGCCCTGGTCACATGCGCCCGCCGCCGGCGACAACTACCTCGAGGTCAAGGTCGTCGTCGACGCCGACCAGATACAGACCGGACCCGGCACCGGCGTTTTCAATTACCAGCCGAGCATCACCGTCACGTTCGGCAACCAGTCGATGAGCCTGGTCTATCAAACTCCGAACAGCGCCGCCTACGCTCAGTCCGCGGTTTTCGGGCTGTTCATCCCGGCGAACACGCCAGCGGCCAACATCACCGTCACCGTCACCGGCGCAACGTCGTCCTACTACGGCACCGCCAACGTTTGGGCAGTGACCGCCTACTCAGACTCATATAGCGGCGTCATTTCCGTCGGGGCCGTCAACGTGGCTACCGGCAGCAACAGCAACCCCTCGATGAACGTGGCCACCAGCAGCGCGAACCTGGTTTCGCAATTGTTCGCCAACGTCGCCAGTAACCAAGCGGGAACGCTGAGCGCGTACAGCGGCGCAACGTCACGCCACAACCCCGGCGGCAACGGCATATACGGCGGCAAGGGTATCGGCATGATCGCCGGCGACACGGTCGGCGCAGCCAGCGAAACCTACAGCGCCACATCAGCGACGACCAGCGGCAACACCTGGACCGGCGTAGCTGTCATTCTCAACGGCTCGACGGCAACTATCGGCTCAGGTTTCCGCGCCGGCTACCTCACGACCGGCGCCAGCCCCGCCAACAGCGGCGCAAACCTGTTCGGCGGCGTGATGACTCAGCAGCTGGCGACCCCCGATATGGCGTTCGCCTCGGGTAACAAGCTCACCGTGTCGTATGCCGGCTGGTACATGGTGTCGATGCAGCTGCGCCAGAACGGCAGTTTCGGCAGCAACTATCTGCTCGGCCCGGTGCTGTACAAAAACGGCGCTGTGTTCAAGTACGGCCAGCTGCTGTCGCAGAACGCCACCCAAGAGTCGATGAATGGAATGTGGCTCGTCTACCTCAACGCTGGCGACTACCTGCAGCCCGGCTACTACTCGAGTTTCACAGGCAGCATCTCGTGCATCGTCGGCGACGCCGCCGGTTCACTCACCTATTTCGATGTGGCGCTGCTCAACCGCAGCCTGCTGTAATACACACAACCGAGGAAAGGTCACCACCGACATGTCCGCTGTGCCCGTCATCCCCGTCACCCCGTCCGAGCCAGCGTGGCTACAGGCCGCCATCGCCAACATCAACGCCGAGCTGGCCGCCGGCAGCCTCAGCGTGTCGCAGCTGCTACAGCAGATAGCTGCGCTCGAGCAGCGCATCATTGCAAACGCCACCAACCCACAGGGAGAGCACCACAATGGCTGACCGCGAGTACTACGAGGGCCACATCAAGCGCGACCCGACCACGAACTACGCCGCGTACCGCACCGCGCACCCCGACGACGGCAGCATCAACGCGCAGCCGTGGCTCATCCCGACGCCGAGCATGGGCTGCCAGGTCGCCAAAACGACCGCCGAGGTGGCTGACTGGCCCGACGTATATGACGCCCCGGCACCTGAGCCTGATCCCGAGCCAGCTACCAAGTAGCTCAAGCTGCACCCACAGCGGCAACCTGGCGTGTAGCGCCACGCCGGGCCTCGTGTGGCTGCTCGACACTTAGCGGGACTACTCTGGCGTCGTGCCCAGCCGGAAAAACACCGAGTTCGCCAAGGTCATTTGCTATGACCGATGGCACGACCTCTATGTGTACGGCGGCAACTGGTCGCCCTACATTCGCAGCCAGGGCGGCGACTGCAGCGACACCGTCACCGACGTGTGCGACGCCGTGCTCAACGGCACCGCGATGGCCTGGACACGCCACGGCCTGAGCACTGAGAATTGGCGCCCGCCGAGCATGGGCGGCAACGCCGACCCGAACAATGGCCCGTTCGGCGCCATCATGGTCGACGACCCCTCGCAGTTCCCGGCCGACGCCGCCGTGCTCATCGCGCTACACCACGGCCCCGGCGGCGGCGAAAACTCGCACATGTGGTGTGAGATCGATCCGGCCGGCCACTACCTCAAGGTTGAGACCAACGGCGACGACGGCACCGTGCTCAACGACGGCGTCAACTACCTCGACGAGGTGCTCGACGTGCGAGCCGTCGACGGCGTCAACGGCCAGTACGGCGCCAATAACTGGTGGTACCTGCGCGGCCCCATCGTCGAGGACGGCACCCCGCTGACCACCGGGCCGTCGAGCTCGAGCGTGCCCACACCGGCCAGCCCGAGCGTCGACACGCTGTTCGCCGACGTCAGCGAGTGGCAGGGCGTACCCGTCAACAGCACCTACCCGTACAAGACGATCAGCATTCGCGCGTTCGACGGCGACCACGTCGACAACCTGTGGCAGCAGAACTACGCCTACTGCTGCGCCCAGGCCGACGCCGGCGCGTGGCCGTTTTTCCTCGTGTACTTCGTCTGGCGCCCCGGCTACGACAACGTCGGCCAGCTGCAGCGTGTCATCGGCGGCAACCCGCACCCGAAAATGGCCATCGAGCTCGACGTCGAGAGCTGGGGCGGCGAGATTACCGGCGACAACTCCGCGGCGCTCAACGCCGACCGCACCGCCATCGGCGCATGGCTGGGCAGCGTGCAGCGGGTCGGCGGCTACGGCAACGGCGGCGACCTCGACACCCTGTGGCCCGGTCGCCCCGACGACCTCGTCGTGCGGCTGGCCGCCTTCGGCAGCAACCCCGATTTCGCCGGCAAGGTGAGCCACCAGTACACCAACGGCCAGGGCTACGGCGGCGGCCTGCCTGAGAGCGCACCGCCCTGGTCGGCGTGCGACATGAACAGCGCCGACGGCCTCGACCCGGTTGCGTTCGCCGCGGCCTACGGCATCACCAGCTCGGCGCCCGTCGTCACACCGCCGGCCCCGCCGCCGGCGTCGCCGCAGTTCTCCTACCCGACGACCGACCTCATGGTGCGCCAGCTGTGGGAGCAGGCGTTCGGTCCACAGGCCGCCGGCTGGGCGTCGCTGTTCGGCATGTCCGACGACGGCAGCCGCGGCCGGTTTGCCGATGAGGCCCTCGCCCAGGTGCTCGACGGCGTCAAGGCCCTGCAGGCCGCTGGTACCGCACCGGCCAAGGCCACCAAGCCACGCAAGACACCAGCGAAACGAAAGGCCTCAACCCATGCCCGGTGATCCCGGCGAGTTCGCGCTCGCAGGCCGCAGCAACGGACCCACCACGCTGTACGGCCCGAACAACCAGCCCATCGCCACCATCGTGGACGGGCAGGCGCTGCCGTGGCGCCCGGTCAAGCTGTACCGCCAGGTCACCGACAGCCGCGACCGCGCCGTCGCCCGCAACAGCGGCACCCTCGGCGCCGCGGGCCAGGGCGGCCCGACCGCCGGCACCGTGTGGGACACGCCCAGCACCCTCGACCAGGTCACCGTGCTCAGCGAGGACGCCACCAAGGTCTACCTCGACCCCAACGGCAAGGACTGGACGCTGCACGACATGGTGCTCGAGCTGTTCAAGCAGCACCAGCTCGACACCGGGCAGGTCAAGCCGACGTGAGCGGCAAGGCCATGTTGGCCGCGCTCAACGGCCAGCGGTTCGTGCGGCATGCGTGGCTGACCGCCCGCGGGACGTGGGGCGTCGTCGGCCTCGATTACACGTCGCAGATCATCGCCGGCGCCAACCCCGACCTCGTCTACGAGGTGCCCGTCGACTACGCGGCGTCGTTCGGCCCCGTCGGCAGCCCCAACATCAGCGCCCCGAGCTACGCGCAGAGCGTCGCCGGCGGCTATTCGTGGATCAAGGCGTGGCTGTTCTCCGAGCTGGCGCAGACGTTCGGCCTCGCCGGCTACAGCCAGGGCGCAGAGCTCATCGCAATGGTCGTCGCCGCGCTGCAGCCCGGCGGCGAGCTCGAGCAGTTCGCGCCCAACTACATCGGCGCGGTCGCCCTGGGCAACCCGCGTCGCGTCGGCGGCCCGCTCACCCTCGACGGCGCACCCGACCCCGGCGGCGCCGGCATCAGCACCACGCTGCTCACCCCGTCGATGCTCGACAGCCGGTTCCTCGACTGCGCCAACGGCCCAGCCAACGGCGCGCCCGGCCCCGACGGCTACACCGCGTGCCCGCTCAACGGCGCCGGCGTCATCATCCGCGCGTTCTACGAGCTGGCCACCAACATCGGTTTCAGCGACGTCGGCGCGATGTTCTCCGCGATGGCCAAGGGCATCCTGCAGGTTCTCGCACAGGTGCTCGGCGCGCAGGTCGACCCGGCCGGCGGCGTCATCGGCGAGCTCAGCCAGCTCGGCAAGCAGTTCGTCGTGCTCGGCGGCCTGGCCGAGGCCGGCCTGGCGCTGCTGACCAACCCGTCGGCGCCATCGATCCCGACCTCGGCGATGCCAACCCTGCAGCAGCTCGGCGTCGGCGTCGAGGACGCCATCGAGGCCGCGATATTCGCCCTCAAGTTCTTCGTGGCCGAGGGCACCGGCCCGCACATCACCTACCAGAGCACCTACGCATTTCCCGGCGTCACGCACCTGCAGCACGCCATCAACCACGTCAACGCCTGCAGCGCAGCCGTCCCGGCCCGCGCGGCAGCGTGACCGCAACACAACCGCAAGAGAGGGCACACATGACCACCAGCACCCCGAGCACCCCGCTGTTCACCGTCACGTTCTGGCAGGTAGCCGCCGCGCAGATCATCGTGGGCATCGCCTCGGCCATCACCGGCCCGCTGGCCGCCGTCGAGGCCGCGAACCTGGCCGGCGCCGGCGGCCACGTCAGCCTGCCCTGGTACAGCGTGGCCGTTTCCGGCGCCATCGGCGGCCTGCTGGCCCTCGTGCACGCCATCGGCGGCCAACAGGTGAACTACAGCGGCCCGGCCTCGTTCCTGCCGGCGCCGGCCGCCGTGCGCGCACCGGCCGCAGCTCGCCGCGTCGTCAAGCGCCAGGCGACGAGGCAGACGCCACGCACACGCAACTGAGCACGTGGCACGGAAGGGGCGTCGTCGTCATGCTCATCGGTTCGGCAGCTGGCAGGACTGGCTGCAGGACGGCCGCGCGATTGGCGCCGCCTGGCTGCTATCGATCGCCACGTACCCGCTGCACCACGACGAGGCCGTAGTCATGGCAACAACCACCGCGCTGATGAGCAACCTGACCGTCTACCAGCGTCGACGCAGGGGATACGGCGGCGACGACGTCACCGAGCTCGAGGCTGAGAAGTGAGCAGCGGCCCGCTGGTGCTCGCCGGCGCGGCGGCTGGCGTACCGATAGGAGCAATCTTGGGAAACATCGACCGTCTGCCGCGGGTGAGCTGGCGCTGGCTGCGCGGCCTCGACTGGCGCGACGTGCTGCTCGTCATCAGTCCGCTCGTCATGCTCGGCATGGGCCTGGGAATGATGCACACCAACGACCGCGCGAACCACGCGGCCGAGGTAGCCGCGGCGAACGCTGAGCAGACCAAGGCCCTGGCCTCGCAGACCGTGCAGCTGACCAACGAGCTCAAGCAGTGCACCGCAGATTTCCAGAACGTGCTGCTGCTGCAGTCCCAGCTGGGCCTAGCCACCGACGAGTTCACCCTCGACGTGTCCGACGCCTCGCTGTCCTACCAGGACACCATCGCCAGGCCGCCGGCCGATATCGCGCAGCTGCCCGTCGACAGCCCGCGCCGCCAAGCCTGGTTTCACGGCGCCTCAACCGACTATCACCGCGTCGTGGCCCCGCTCAACGACGCCCGGCACAAGGCCATCGACGACCGCAAGACGCACCCGTACCCGCCGCCCTTGTGCGGGAAATAGAGAGGCACGCAGCATGTTTCGCAGGTTCGTCTGGGCGCTGCTGCCGCTACTGGTGTGCGCCACGCTGTGCGCGACACCCGCCAAGGCCGACTACATCGCCTACCCGTGCAGCGGCGCCGGCAATGGTTTCGGCGTCGACGTGAACCTGCTGTTAGACGTGAGCGGCCAATTTTGCGACAGCGTCACCCAGATCAATCTCAGTCACCTGCATTGCCTGTCTGGCGGCGCCCGCCTCAACCTCGGCGCGCTGGCATTCGCGCCCATCGGCGGCGTATCGCTCGGCGGCCTGGGCGGCGGCGGCTCAGGCGCATCCGGCGCGTCATGTGTGTGGCTGTGTCCCGACGGCGCGCCGGCTCCGCAGCCCAACCCGCCCTATCTGAGTAGCAACATTCCGTACATCGACGTCAACCGAATCATCAAGGCGCACAGAGCATTCTGCGTGGTCGGCAATCACCTGATGGCCGCCGGCCCGACCAGCGAGCTCGTGCGCCCCGAGGAGGGCGACCCCGACCTGTATCAGCCAGGCCCCGACCTGATTCCGCACCCGGCGCCACCCGCGCCACCGCCAGATGGCGAGGCGCCCGAACCCGCGCCCGAACCCGCGCCGGCGCACCCCGGCGACTGACCCCGAGAGGACACCACCATGCCCGCACTACTGAGCCGCCCGCGCTACAAGCTCGGCAAGCTGCCCGCCACCCCGCCGCCCGCCGGCACCCTGCGCCTGGCCGACGTGCTTGACACCAAGGTCGTGCTGCCACAGATTCCGGCCGCCTACGGCCACGAGAACCTGGTGCCCTCGTGGGGGATGCTCGGCAACGACCAGTACGGCGACTGTTTCTGGGCCGGCTCGGCGCACGAGCACATGCTGCTGACCGCCGAGGCCGGCGACCCGGCACAGTTCACTACCACCGGCGTGCTCAGCGACTACAGCGCCGACACCGGATTCACGCCGTCGGACCCGAACAGCGACCAGGGCACCAACCTCGTCACCGGCATGCGCTACCGCGCCAAGACGGGCATCATCGACGCCGCCGGCCACCGGCACAAGGTCGGCCTGTACCTCGCCCTCGAGCCCGGCAACGTCGACCAGCTGCACGCTGCCGCGTACCTGTTCAGCGTCGGCATCGGCGTCAACTTCCCCAAGCAGTGGATGACCGCGTTCTCGGCTGGCGCGCCGTGGGACAAGGTCAAGCGCCCGAGCATCGACGGCGGCCACTACATCACCGCGGCCTGTCGGCGCGCCGGCAACACCGGCATCGTCACCTGGGGCCGTATCCAATGGCTGACCGACGCCGGATACCAGCAGTTCAACGACGAGACCTACGCATTCATCGCGGCCGACCGCTACAACGCGCAGACGCTGCGCGATATCAATGGCATCGACGACGCCACGCTGACCAAGTACCTCAAGGCCGCCCAACACCTGGCATAGTCGGTGACCCGCACGCCTGACCTTGTGTTTACGCGCTGACCGCGTAATGTGTGGGGCCTACAGCCGCGACACCAGGAGACCCACACAATGAGCACTACCGCCCGCAACATTCGCATCGACGACGAGCTCTGGGCGAGCGCCGGCGAGCGCGCCAAGGCCGAGGGAACGAACAACAGCGAGCTCATCCGGCAGTGGCTCGAGGACTACGCCAAGGGCAGCGGCGGCGTCGGCGACGCCCTGGCCTACCGCCCGCGCCCGTCGCTCGATGACCAGTTCGCCGAGGCCCTCGCCGCGTTCGAGGCAGTGCGCGCACAGGTGCGCAAGCTGACCGGCGACCGTAACAGCGGCGACGTCGTCATCAACGGCGTCAAGCACACCGTCAAGAGCATCGAGCCTGGCAAGAGCGTCACGCTGCAGCAGGACAAACCGGCCAAGGCTGCGCCTGTGAAAGCTGCCGCAAAATAATTCGAGTATGTCGTACATATTGGTAGACAAATGTCGGTTATGTATGACATACTCGGTCCATGCCGAAGCGAGTTATCCTCCCCGCCGGAATCCGGCGCAAGCACCGCGTCAGCAAGCGCAATGCGCTCGCCGCCATGCGTAACTGCGCCATGCCCGTCGTGCAGGACAACGGCATCGTGCTCTACGTCGGCCGCGACGCCGCCGGTCGCCTTACCCGCATCGGTGTCATCGAGGCCGCTGAGGACGCCAACACGCTGGTCATCGTGCACGCACAACCATTGGAGTGGGAGAGATGAGTAACAACCCTGCTGACTACGTCATCAGCGACGACGACACCATCGAGGACGCCAACCTCGACCGGCTCGGCCTGAGCTACCAGGGCCAGCCGCTGACCGAGGCCCGCGCGCTCGAGCTCGACGAGCAGATCGCACGCGACGCCGACGCCCAGGCCCGCCGCACCGGCAACCTCGTGCCCGGCGGCAAGTCGCTATCCGGCGGCGGCAAGCACTCGCCCGTCGTGCAGACGCGCGTGCCCGAGACGACGCACGCCGCGCTGCAGCAGATCGCCGACGCCCGCGGTGTCACCGTGTCGCGCGTGCTACGCATCGCCATCGACGAGTTCGTCACCGCCGAGGCCGGCCGATGACGTGGCGGCTGCGCAAGAGCATCGGTTTCGGGCCGCTGCGCGTCACGCTGACCGACCGCGGGCTGACCCCCAGCGTGGGCGTGCCTGGGCTACGGTTCAGCGCCAGCCGCGACGGCCGCGTGCGCCGCACGATCCGCGTGCCCGGCACCGGGCTCTACAACACCGAGCCCGTCGGCCGCTGGCGCCGGCGCCCCCGGCGATGAGCAGCGACGTGTGGCGCGTACCCGCCGACGACGGTTCTGGCGAGGTCGAGATACGCCCGGCCGTGCATTTGCTTAGCGACGGGCGCATCGTGCCTATTAGCGCCACCCGCGGCGACTGGACACTCGAGCGCGACAGCTACGAGAACGGCTCGCCATGCTGGTGCGTGTCCGCTGGCGACCGTGAGGCCAATTTCAGCCACTACGATGACGCCGCGCTATTCCTGCGAGCGGTCACCAACACGTTCTAGGCTCGCGGCTATGAACGACCAGCCGCAGACCGAGGCCGCCGCGGCGGCCGACGACACGACCATCGTGCCCGACGTCGCCACACACGCCGCCGATCCGCTGGCGTGGTCTCACGACACCGAGGCGCTCGACGACACGCACCCGCGCCGCTGGCGCCCGTCGCCGGCCGCCGTCACCGCTGTCGCGCTCATCGTCAGCCTCACCGCGGTCCTGGCCGCCGTCACCGTCGCCTACGTTCGTCTGCGCAACGCACCGCGCCCGCCAGCAGCCCCGCCGCCGGCCGCCGCCAAGCCGCTGCTCGACGGCGTTTACCGCGTCGATACGGATTGGGCGCACCAGACCTATCGCGGCAACGTCGAGCACACCACCGGCAAGCCCATCAAGTGGACCCACAACCACATGCCCACCACGAGCTGGTGGGCGTTCTCGACTGCCTGCAGCCGCGACGATTGCACCGCTGTCGGCGTCAAACTCGACGACGAGACACACAGCAAGCCCGATCTCGGCATCGACGCGCAGCGGCTGGTCGACGGCGAATGGGAGGACGTCACCCCCTACCGCGAGCACTACGTCTGCACCCGCGCAGCTGACGGAACCCCGACCCTGCAGGCATGGCAGACGTCGAGTTGGGGATTCCAGCCGCTGTCCGACGGCTCGTTCCGAGGCACCATGGTCATCACCATCGAGACCGACGAGTGCGGCGACCAGGGCGACACCGTCGTCACACCGATCACTATGGCGAAAACAGGCCCGCTGCCGGCTGGCGTGTTAACACCGGTGCATCAGGGCTAGTCGGCGGCGCACGCCACGGCCTCGCTGCAGCTGCTGCTGACACTCTCCGAGGCGGCGGCCTCGGTCACCGCCCGCACACCGGTAGCCGCCACCGCCGTGTAAATCTGCGTCGTCGCCACGCTGGCATGCCCGAGGGCCTCTTTCACGGCCATGATGTCTTTTGTGCCCGCGAATCCGACCGTCGCGAAACGGTGCCGCAGCTTGTGCATCGTCCAGCCCTTGGGCATCAACTTCGATATCAGTTTGCCGGCGTGCTGAGGGCTGATGTGCCCGTTGATCTGGCCGGGAAACAGGTAGCCCGGCCGACCCTCGGCGTATCGCTGAATAGCCACCGCGAGCTCGTCGGGCACCGGCAGCACGCGCTGCTTACCGCCCTTGCCGTGCACGATCAGCGCCCACCCGCCGGCGTCGACAACGAGGTCATCACCGCGCGCGACGGCCACCTCGGCGCGGCGCATCCCCAGCTCGCATGCCAGCCGCGCCATCATGCGCTCACGAGGCGTGGCCTGGGCCAGGAGATCGGCCCATATCGTGTCGGGCACCGGCCGCGGTTTGGGTTTCTCGCCGGCGACCTTGGGCAGGTTCTCGGCAGGGTTGAAGTCAGCGTGACCGTTGTCGATGCACCAGTCGTAGAAGCTGACCAGCGCGGTGCGCACGCCCTTACGGTGCTCGTTTGACCACTCAAATTGCGAGCTGACCCGAACGATGGCGGCAAACGTCAGCTCGCTGGGCCGGGCTGCTTTGCTGCGCCGAGCCATCATGCGCACGCACCCGCGGCGTTGGCGCACGGTTGCCTTGCTGGCGCCGCCGAGCCGCAGCCATGCGAGCCAGCCCGTCAATGCCTGTTCCCAGGCGTCGGGTAGCTGGTAGGTGAGCATCTCCCCATCAGCGAGATAGCCCCGAGGCAGAGCTGTAACCGCGCGGCTGTCTGCTGCCTCCCTGTGAGAATCATGTAAGTCTGGTAGTGAGAACCTAGTACCCGCCGGCGTTCCTTGTGCAACGTTTAAATCACGTATGCGACGCTTGTTGGCAAAGTCGATGACATTGTTGTGCCGCATGATGGTTAACACCCGTTCACGAGGCAGCCGCAGCTAGTGCGAGGTCGATACTGTCACCGGAGGGTTGGTGGTTCGAGTCCACCCGGGGGAGCAGCAAACCTGTGTCGCCGATCGGTGGCAACACTCGCGCGCCCGTCAGTACGTAGTAAAAGTCCAGTCCGACGGCGACGCAGAACGCCTCGAGCTCGTCGGGATCGAACGGCACGCTGCCGGTTATCCGGCGGCTAATCCATGCCTGTGGCTTGCCAAAGATGCGGGATGCCCCGGTCGGCGTCAGATTGTGCTGGGCTAGCTCGCCCTTGAGGCGGCGCACGATTGACTGGTTGTGCGACTCGCCCGGCCGCCGGCCGTCAACAATCGTAAGTGTCGTCATGGGCTTAGATTACGCCATCAGCGCGTAACTGCAAGGTCAACGCACGTTTATAGCATCCTCCGAACGGGTGAATCAGCCATCTAGCGCGTGAGACACGCGCAAAACGACTGCCCTCATGCTTGTAGGACACTCGCAAATCGACTACAACACTCGTATGACGTTGATAAGCACCTCGCAGCGTGTTTCCGACAACGTGCGAGCCGCGATGGCACGCAAGCGCGTGAATCAAATGAGGTTGGCCACAGTGCTCGGCTACTCACAGGCCGCGGTATCCCGACGGCTGCGCGGCGTCGTCGACTTCACCGTCACCGAGCTCGAGCGCATCGCTACCGAGCTCGACGTGCCCGTCGCCGAACTACTGGCCCCGTAAACGCCTCGAGCGGAGCGCCCGTAGGTGCCCCGCTCGAGTGTGCCAACCAGCCATAGCCAACACACCCGAGAGGTTATCCCATGAAAACCCGCAGCCTGCTCATCCTCATCGCGCTCGGCGCGCTGCTCGCCGCCGCAGTGCAATTCGTGCTCGGCGCCGCGGTCGTCCACAACTGGCCTGGCATCGCATGACCGCCGCCCGCCAGCGCACCACGGCCGACGAGGGCGAGGCCGCCGAGCTCGAGCGCCTGGGCTACGTCTGCATCGGCGTCAACGACACCGGCGAGCAGGTGTTCGTCCCGCCGCTGCCGCGCGTCGAGGCGAGGGTGCCCATCGACAGCGTCACCCACGCCCAGCTTCTCGCCGGCCAGCAGCTCGAAATCGACGGCGGCACAGCCGATCACATGCACGCCCAGCTGTCGAGCGCGGTGCGCTGCGTCAACTGCCAGGGCGGCCCCAAGCTCGGCGAAATGTGGATCGTCATTCTCGACACCGATCCGCTCAGCGCGCAGTGGCGACACGACGGGTGCCCGCGCTGATGCCCACGTTCCCTGCCACCGCACGCGAGCACCGCCGCCGCCTCGACGCCGCGCTGGCCACCTACGCCAAGGCCACCGCAGTGCCCATCGCGCGACTGACCAATGCCCTCGCCGAGGGTTTCGACCCCGATGACAGCGCCGAGGCCCTGGCTGACCTGCAGACCATTACCCGCAACGTCGACCTGCTGCGCTCGACCGCCCAGGGCATCGCCGACGCGCTCGTGCTGATAGCCGAACGGCGGCCCGGCTGGTGAGCGTCTCCCTGTTCCGCGCCAAGTTCACGTTCGTATGCGACCGATGCGACCTCGGCTACACGGCCGGCCGGCTGTGCGGTTTCAACCGCGACCGTCGCCTCGAGTGCGCCAAGTGCCTCGTCGGACACGACCCCGACGACGAGGGCGGCCTGCCAGTACCGCCGCAGGAGATTGACACGCGCGACGGCGAAACCCCGCCGCCGCCATCGCTATTCGACAACCAGCCAGCCACAGGAGCGTGACCACCATGCCATTACCGTTCGTCGACCAGGAGCGCGACGACCGCATCGTCGCCCTCACCCGTCAAGGTCTACTCACGACCGCGGAAATCGCCGCCATCGTCGGCTGCACCACGCGCACCGTGCATCGTTGCCGCGCGCGGCGCGACGTGCGGCTGAGGCCCGCCAATGTCGCGCTGTCCGAGACCGAGCTGGCGTTCGCCGACGCGCTGCTCAGCGACGGCGCCAGCTACGGCGAGGTCGCCCGCACCCTCGGCCGCGCCAGCGGCACCGCCATTTCTCGCCGCCTACCCGGCCGCAGCGTCTGGAAACAAGGCAGCGGCGCCGTATACGCCCGACTCACCCGACAACTCGAAAGCCTCTGAAACCATGACTCACAACGACTTTCAGCCCGGCGAGCCCGTCGACTACCCGCCGGCTCACACCATCGACCCCGAGACCGTCACGCTGGCCGCGTCGATGCTCGGCGCCGAGTTCCCCGGCTACAGCGCCGAATACACGCGCGTGGTGGCCACCCGCGTCCTCGAGGCCGTGCGCGCCCACGAGGCCGCCAAGCTCACCGCCGCCAATCCGCACCTCGGCGCCTCCCCGTTCAGCGACCACCAGTACCTCGAGCAGTTCGCGCCGCCCGCGCGCAATGTGCACCCGCTCGAGCAGGTGCTGCGCGAGGCCGAGCGCAGTGGTGTGCTGCTGCCCGGCGACCTGACCAGGCCGCGCTGCGCCGTGTGCGTGTACCTGCAGGGCGAGGGTTGGGTAATCGGCGACGTCGAGCCAGCCGTCACCAACGCGCACAGTTACGCGCTGTGCGAGCCGCACCTGCGCATGGTCGACGATGCAGTGTTCAACGGGTACGGGTCGCTGCGCAGTGTGGCCAACACGATCCGCACGAGCGGCGGCCGGCCATGACCGAGCGCGTGCAATACATCACCTGGCGCTGTGAGCATTGCCGCGGCCTGGTCGAGGTGCGCCAGGTCGTCGACGACGCCGGCGGCACCATCACCGACGAGCGGCCCATCGTCGAGCACCTGCGCGAGAAGCACGGCACGACCGGGCAGGTGCACGCATGATCGCCCCCGGCAGCGACGAATGGCAGCGCATCATCACCCCGAGCAAGGTGCCCGCCATCCTCGGGCTCAGCAAGTTCGACAGCCCGTTCCGGCTGTGGCACCGCATGGCTGGCCGCGTCGACGGCGAGCCAACCAAGCCCGAGTTCGACCGCGGCCACGACCTCGAGCCGGCAATGGCGCTGATGTGGCGCCGCCAGCACCCTGGTTGGCAGCTCAGCCCCGACGAGGTGCAAATCGCCGGCACGCCTGAGCGTTTCGGATTTCCGTACCTGTGCACCCTCGACCGGCGCGCCCGCCGCGGTGCGCTGCGCCAGGTCGTGCAGTTCAAGAGCTGCCGCGACACCGACGACTGGGGCGAGCTCGACACCGACGAGGCACCGCCTTACGTCATCGCGCAGGTCGTCACCGAAATGGCGTTTAGCGGGTACATCAACGTGCCCGCCAGCGTCATGGTGCTCGGCCCGTTTTTCGAGCCGCGCAGCTACACAATCCCTTTCAAGCCGAGCCTGTGGGCCAAGATTCTCGAGACGCTGCGCGACTGGCACCTCAGCCTCAAGCTCGACGAGCCGCCGCCGCTGGACGACCGGCCCGCCACCTACGAGTGTCTGCGTCAGCTGCACCCCGATATCGAGGCCGGCGTCAAGGTGCACCTCGACCCGGCGCACGTCGAGCGGCTGCGCATCGTGCAGGCCAATTTCGACGAGGCCGAGCGGCAGATGCAGGCCGAGCGCAACCTGATGGCGCAGACGATGGGCAATGCACAGTTCGCCTACCTCGGCGACGAGAAGATCGCGCGCCGCCAGGGCGGCAAGAGCGTCAGCATGGTTATCCCCAAGCCAAAGGTGATGGCATGAGGGCAATCAGAGTGTGGCGCTGGTCAATTGGCCCGGCGCAGGGCAAAGCGCAGGCTGAGCCGTACGTGCTGCCGATGGCCGAGGAACGCATCGACGTCGCGTATCGAATGCTGTTGAGCGCGTGGCACCAGACCGGCGGCAACGGGCTGCCGGCGCCCGAAATCATCGAGACCGACCAGCTCGAAACGAAATTCGCGACGCCGGCCGGCGTCGAGCGGTTCACAACCGAGCAGATTGTTGAGCTCGGAACCTGCCAGGACTGTGACAGCCGCGTGATGCTCGAGCGGCTGGCATTTATCCCGTTCGGGTACCGCGCCGTCACCATTCACGACCCGACCTGCCCTGCGCACGCGCAGATGAAACGCCAAGCCGCACAACAACGGAAGGACCGAGAACAGTGACAACCCCACCCAACGGCCGGCTCATCCTGGTCGTCGACGACGAGCACCCCTACTGGGCCGCCATCTATGACGCGCAACGCGCCGCCCGAAACCCGGCGAAACCCACGCCCGACACCAGCAAGCAGCCGCCGCCGCCGGCCGTGCCCGACCTGCGCGTGCTGGTCGCCGGCGTCGAGCAGGTTTACAACCTCGAGGCAATCAGCGACCTCGAGTGGCGCGACGCCCGCGGCTACATCACCACCAGCTGGCTACCAACCGGCGAGCCGGCCATCGGCGTCACCAACTGGCACAACCCGGCAACGACAGGAGAAACCACGAAATGAGCACCGAACTCGAGCAGCACCAGGGCGCCGCGCTGGCCGTGCGCACCGACCAAGAGGACTGGACACCCAAGCAACTCGCCGCGCTGGCCCACATGGGTATCAAGGACGCCCCCGAGGGCGACCGCCAGGTATTCCTGCATCACTGCCAGCGCACCGGCCTCGACCCGTTCGCCAAGCAGGTCTACATGATCGGCCGCAGCGGCGACGTCAAGCGGGTCGACGAGCAGGGCCGCACCATCACCGAGCGCGGCACTATCTACACCATTCAGACCGGCATCGACGGATTCCGGCTCATCGGCGAGCGCGCGGCCCGCCGGCACGGCGACACCGTCGAGCACCTCGACCCGCTATGGCGCGGCAAGCCCGGCACTGACCGCGATGAGTGGACCGACTACTGGCCCGACGGCGCCGGCGCCCCCGCGGCGTGCAAGTACGTCATCGTGAAAAACGGGCAGCGCCGCGTCGCGACCTGCAACTTTCACGAGTACGCGCAGTACAGCGGCAAGGGGAACCTCACGCCGATGTGGAACAACATGCCCGCCAACCAGCTGGCCGTGCGCGCCGAGGCCCAGGCGTGGCGCAAGGCGTACCCGGCTGATTTCTCGGGCATCGGCCTCGAGGGCGACGTGCACCACCACACCGTGATCGACGGCAGCGTCGAGCCCACCGCAACCGGCAGCCGCCGCGGCCCGAGTAGCGGTGTGGCCGCGCTCGAGCAGCACCTCGGCGCCTCAGATTCTGGTGCGAAACCGGAAACTGCGCAGGTCATCGACGCCGAGGTCGAGCCCGAGCCGGCGCCGGCCAAGGCGAAGCGAGCCACCAAGGCCAAGGCGCAGCCAGCCGCCGACGAACCGGCTGAGCCCGGCAGCCTCAGCGCCGCGCAGCGCGACGCCATCGTCAAGGGCCTCGACCTGCTATTCGAGGGCGCCAAGGGCCGCGCTGAGTTCGTGCGCGCATCGGTCAAGCGCGACGTCGACGACCTGGGCCAGCTCACCAGCGACGAGGCCGACGAGCTGCTCGTCGATATCGCCGCCGCCACCTCGGAGCCCGAGGGAGGTGACGCCACCACCGCCGACGACGCCAATTTCGCCAGCTGACCAGCCCGAACGAATTTACTTACATAGGAGAACAGCCGCATGGCAAACAAGCCCAAGCAGACCGCGCCGGCAGATTTCTACGTCGGATTCACCGGCGCCGCCGCGCAGATGAACGTGACCGAGCCGCAGCTCGGCCAGCAGGTCGAGTACACCGTCGTCGGCACCGTCACCGGCACGGCCGAAACGATCCGCGACGACGGCGAGACGCGCATGGCCGTCAAGGTGAGCATCGAATCGGCGTGGGCCAAGGGTCAGCAGCGGCCCGATATCGCCAACCAGTCGCTGCTGTTCGACCACAAAGGTGACGCCACCGGCGAGGCCACCGGCGATGAGGACGAGGTCGACGAGTACGACCAGGACGACCCCGCGAACGCCAAGGCCGACGCCTGATGGGCAACATTCCGCTGCGCCCAGGGCCGCCGCGCAGAGACAGCGACCAGCTCGCTATCGCCAAGGGAATCCTCGAGTCCGCGGTCGAGCCCGATGACCTCGGCGATTTCGAGCTCGCCGAGGTCACCGCCCGCGCGACCGTGGCCCTGGCCGACGCCGTCGAACGCCTCGCCAAAGCGTTCGCGACGCAACCCGACCTCGTTGACGGCGTCGACAAGGTCGCCACGTTGCTCGAGAACGGCCGCGCGCATATCCAGGTATCGGAGTTCGGCCCATGAACGACACCACAGCCGACGAGACCTGGGCGACGCACGAGCCGCCTTGGGCTGGACTGCTCGACAAGATGGCCGACGCCGCCAAGGCCGAGCCCGATGTGCACCGCCGGCCGCAGCGTCGCGCGCACGACCTCGTCGCGCAGCTCGACAAAACGGTGCAGCGCATCAACCCCGGCGCCGATTTCTGGTACTCCCAGGCCAACGCCCAACGGTTCGACGACACAACCGACCCCGAGCCCGCGGACGACGACGAGGACGACAAGCCGGCCAAGCTCGAGCACAGCGACGACTGCCTCGTGTGCAACCCGCAGCCGCGGCCGTGCGAGTACTGCGGCCAGAAATTCGGCGACGACCACGTACGCCGCGCTGCACACCTGGCCGTGTACGGCGTCGACGGCAGCAGCGAAACGCACCGCGAGCGCAAGGAACTGCTCGAGCATCCGCGCCGGCGGCGATAGACGACACGCGCCGCGCAGCGACCCCTGCCCCCAGCCGCGCGGCGTGTGCCACCCTCGAGAAACAGACCCCCAGGAGACAGCCGTGAGTAGACGTAAGAAACCGCAACGTACCCACAGGCCGCGTAAGCGCCTCAACCTCGGCGTCGACACGCTGACCGCCTACCTCGTGCAATTCGAGATACGCACACCCGAGGGCATGAGCCCGCCGTGGATGCGCAAGGAATCACCACCGACCCTTGTCGAGAGCGAGGCCCGAGGCGCCTATGAGCAGCTACTACGCGAGGACGAGCAGCACGACCTCGGTATCCGCAACCCTCAGCTCGTCGAGCGTGTGGTCACCGACACCGTCATCGCGGCCCGCGACCAGCAAGTAGACGAGCCTGGGCCCGACGCTGACCAGCACGAGCTCGAGCCCGCCGAGGCGCAGTGATGGGCCTGCTGCCCGATACCCGCAAGCTCGACGAGGCCCATCGAGACCTCAAGGACGTGGCCGGTCTGCTGCGCGAGCAGCTGGCCGTCACGCGCGAAATCCTGGCTGCCATTCAGCGCATCGAGCACCAGGAGCGCGCACAGTGAGCCAGCGTGGTGGGCGTCAAACCGGGTCTGACACTGCCGGCAAGCACGAGCCAGGACCGTATCGCTTGCGCGAGCTCGTAGCTGCGCCCACCACGCCCACACACCGAGGCCGCTGATGTTTCACACCGACGACGCGATGTTCCTCAGCAAGGCCGTCACGAGCATGCCGGCGCAGTACCGACTCGAGGCGCAGGGCCTATGGCAGACCATCGGCCAGTGGTGCGCACACGAGGCCACCGAGGGCTACTGCACGGTCGACCAGGTGCACCAGCTCAGCCCGCTGGGCAAGCGCCGCACCGATCTGCTCATCGGTCTGCTGGTCGACGTCGCCGGCCTGTGGGAGCGCGTCAAGTGGCGCCACCAGGATGCAATTCTGTTCCGCGATTGGGACGTGTGGCAGGACACCGCCGAGCAGACCAAGGCCCGCCGCGACGCCTGGCGTGACCGTAAGCGGCGGCAGCGTGAGGTCGCGAAAAACGAGCGAAAATCTGCTGAAAATGTCGCGAAAACTCCGCAGAAATCTCGTGAAAATCTGCCGAAAAATCGGCGAAATGAAAGTACTCCGAGCTACGAGCTGCAGGAATACGAAAATGTCCCGCGTGACACAGGGCGTGACAGGCGTGACATGTCACGCCCCCCCTTATCCCTTAACCCATTACATAACTCTCACGTAACTAGTGCTGCTTACGTAAGCAACGCGCGCGAGCCAGCCCGGCGCAGTCCCGACGGCTCGAGGATCGCCGGCGACCTCGTCGCCCAACGCATCAACGGCCACCACCCCGAGGCCGTCAAGGCCGTTCTGCGCATCACCGCCAACGAGCTCATCACCGCCGGCACACCCGTCGACGTCGTCGACGACGCGCTGGCACTGTGGCTCGAGAAGCCCCATCTTGGGCCACGCGCGCTACCGTTGCTCGTGTCCGAAGTGCTCAAGCTGCGCGACAACCAACCCCGCAGCCGTAGCCCAGCGAACAAGGCTCAAGCCACGCTCGAAGCAGGAGCGCGACTACTCGAGAACTACCCCGACCAGCCAGGAATCGAGCCACCGAAATGACCACCATCACCCGCCAGCACATCGAAGCAGCAACCAAGACCCTCGCCAAAGCGCAACTGTTCGACCAGCGCGTCACCACAGACGAACCAACCATCGTCGCCTGGGCCGAGGTTCTAGCACCGCACGACCTCAGCCTCAACGACCTGCTGCCAGCCGTCGTCCTGCACTACTCGACGAGCACCAGCCGCATCATGCCGGCCGACGTGCTGCGCATCGCACGAGAACGCCGGCGCGACGACCAGGCCCGCGCCGTGGCCGCCGTCAGCCCCGACAAGCAACCCGCCAGCGTCCAATCCCGCAAGCTCGCCATAGCTGCCGCCTGCGCCCAGATCGGCCGCGCCCACGACCCCGAACGCGGCGAAACATTCGAGACAGCGCCCGCGCCCGAACCGGTCGAATCGCCGGCCACCATCGCCGCCAAGGTTGCCCGCATTCGCGCCGCCGGCCCACCCCAGCCCATGCCCGGCGACGACGCCCAGGCCGTGCAGTGATGCGCGCTGTCTGCACCGGCCGCGCCGGCACACCGCACGTCCGCACCATCGTCAAGGCGAAACCCGAGCCCGACTGGGACGAAACAGTTTTCGACTGCCCGCATTGCGAGGCCGAGGTACGCCTCAACAGCGAGGGCGAGCTGCTCGAGCGCCTCGAGGGCATCGTCGACACCATCGACCTGGGCCACCTCGAGAGGCTGGCCCGATGAGCGCCTGTTTCTGCCTGACGCGACCGAAATCTGCACGTAAACGCGATTTCTGGCAGTGCCAGGCGTGCAAACAGTGGTGGCGCCGATTCGACGGCCGCTGGCACCTCACCGGAGCACCCGAATGAGCTGCCTGATGTGCGGCGAGCAACTCAGCGACAACCAGGCCCAGGCCCTCGAGCTGGCGCTGCTGTACCTCGACGATGAGACCCCGCTCAAGATCGCCATATGCGAGTTCTGCCACCGCGTGCAGGACTTTTTCAGATTCGCCGACGCCCGCCGCGGCCAAAACGCGCCCGTCTGGCAGCTGTGGCAACTACGGATGCTCAGCCAGTGGCTACGACTCAAGGCAGGCCGCGCATGAGCATCGTTGTCGGTATTGACCCGTCGCTGGCCAGCACCGGCCTCGTCGTCATCGAGGACGGCGTCGTCACCAAGACGTGCAGCATGGGCAAGAAACTGCACCAGCAGGCCAGCTACCAGGCACGCGCCGAACGCATGACGTTCACCCTCAGCGAGGTGCTACGCGAAACACCCCGCAACGCCGACCTCGTCGTCATCGAGGGCATGAACTACGGCGCCGGCAACCGCGTAAACGCAGATGGCTCAACGAAACTGCTGCACACCGACCCCGACGTTTTCGGCGTGTGGTGGCACATCGTCACCCACCTGCACGCCCGCCCGGTGCCGCTGGCGTTCATCCCGCCGCCATCACTCAAGGTGTGGGCCACCGGCAAAGCCGCCGAGAAGGTCGACGGCGTCATGCGCAAAACCGACAAGGCCGACATGATCGCCGCCGCCCGCGAACAGTTCCCCGACGTCACGATCCGCAACGGCGACGTCGCCGACGCCCTGCACCTGGCCAGCGCCGGCGCCGCATATCTCAAGCACCCGCTGCCATTCCGGCTCAAACTGCGCCACCACGAACAGCTGCACCGCCTGAGCTGGCCCAAGATCGGAGCACCCGCATGAAAGTGAAAACGACCACCGCCCGCCGGCGGTTCGTCGAACAACTCATCGCCCCGCAGCTGCACACGCTCTACCACCGCCGCAGCCAGAAACGCCTGATGCTCGTCGGCATCCCGCAATTCGGCCGCGACGGCGCCTACGTGCGCCAGTGCTACGCCGAGGCGTTCCTCGATTTCCTCGAGGCCAACAACCTGCTCGTCATCGCCAAACCGAGCGCCGAGCAGCTCGACGAGCAAGGCATCAACATCGAGGTCGACCTCGAGCTCGGCGACCTCAAGCCCACCGAGGAAATCCCGCCGGCCCGCACCTACCGGCGTATGCGGCCAGGTGAAACCGTCGACAACAGCTGGTACGAGCCCAGCGACGGCCCACCACCCGACCTCGAGGAAATCGCGCCGGCCCTCGTCACGAAACAGGCGCCCGACGGCGACCCCGACGCCCTGCTCGACCGCGACCCTCGAGCTAAACCCACAGACGCCGCACGCGAAGCATTCGACCGCTCGAGCCGCCGCGACCGCGCAGCCCGCACCATCCGCACACTGCTGCCACCGTTCCTGCGCAAACTGCAGTGCGCCGTCATGCTCATCGACGACGCCGAGACCAGCCCCGACCACAAAGCCACCAAGATGACGCTGCACATCGACCTGCCCACCGACACCATAGGAGCAACGAAGTGATCGACAACCACCTGGCCGACACCGTTGTGCTCGACGGCGACACCGTCGCCGAGCGAATCCCCGACGTCGGCGTCGCCGCCAGCTGCATCGCGAACCACACCCACACGCCCAAGGTGCTGCGCATCGTGTGGCATCACATTCTGCCGCGCACATGCGGAGGCCAAACCGTGGCCGCGAACCTCGCCAGCCTGTGCGACAACTGCCACTACGGCGTGCACGCCATCCTGTTCGACCTGAAAATCAACGCCGGCCACACAACGCGCTACGCGCACATGATCGGCACCGGCCGATACGCCATCGCCCTCGACGGCTATAACCGCGCAGTCGCCGCCGGCACCGTCGACCAGATTCCGAACGAGGGAAGTGACTAGATGATCCGCTCAGCCGCACGACGTTTCGCCAAGCTCATCGCCCAGGAGCTCGGCAAGCTGCACGACGACGAGCCACTCGGCCCAAACAGCCTCACACGGCCGTGCGACCCACCCGAGGACGGCGTCACAGAGCTCACCTATCCCGAGTGGATACGCGACCGCATCGTCAGCGGCGACATACCGGCAGACGACCCCGCTCAGCCAATGCCCGGCGAAGCCGTACCGCTGACACCCGAGCAACGCGAAGGTCTCGAGAAAATGCGCGACCGCTACGCACCCGACCGGCAACGGCAGCGCCGCCTGGCTGAGCAGCTCGAGAACCGTGAACACATCGGCCTCGACGAACTACGCCGCCGCACAGGCCGCGACCAGTGAAATTCGTTGCCGCAGCCATCGCTGTCGCGCTACTCGCCAGCTGGGCGTCCTACAGCCTCGCCATCTGGCTCACCAACCGCAGAACGCCCACCAGCGGCCACAACAGCGACGACGGCGAATGACATGGCGAACCGACCGCCGAAACCGTGCACGCGCTGCGGGAAACCCGCCAAGCTCGGCCAGTCGCTGTGTCCTAAGCACCTCGCACAAATGCGTGAACGAGGCGACGCGAAACGAGGATCGCCCACCAGCCGCGGCTACGGCACCCGCCACCGCCACGGATTCCGTGAGGGCGTATTCGCGATGTGGGGCCGCAACTGTGTCCACACCGAATATGACGGCTCAGACTTGCCGGCCGGCACCGTTTTCGACCCACAGATGTGCGGCCGTGAGGCTACGCATGCCGACCACTATCCGACCGACCGTAAGACCCTCGTGACACGCGGCCTCGACCCTGATGACCCTCGATATGGTCGACCGCTGTGCGAGTATCACCACAACCAGCACACCGGCCGCACACAGGGCCGACTAGCGAAGGGATACACACAGAAATGACCGCACACGGCCACAAGCCCGGCCAAATTCGCACCGACGCCGAACAAGCCGCGGACGCCCTTAACGCCGCCGGCGCCGACGCCGAAACGCCCGAAACCGACGCCCAGGACGCCGCACCCGAAAAGCCGCGCGTACACCTGCACGAGGAAACCGACGAGCCACACCAGGTCGAAATCGACCTCAAGGCCCTCGGCAACACCAAAGCCGACATCAACATCACCGCCGTACTCGACTCACACGGCCGCTGGCACTGGATCGCCCGCGAAAACACCGACGACGCCAAACCGCTGGCGCAATCGACCCTCAACGCCCCCAGCGAGGCCGAACTCGTAGAAAACCTGCAAAAGCTGTTCAGCGACGGCGTCGTCGTGGCACTGCGCCGCACCGGCGACGACAAGGCCCGCCGGCTGTAAAGCATGCTTTCCAACCAGCCAGCCACCACATCAACCCAGGCCGCACAGTGAACACACTCACCGCGCCGTGGGACGGCGCCCAATCGGTCGGCACCGATCCCGCCTCATGGGCGCAGATGCGCCGCGAACAATGGCCCGACGACCCATACAGGTCTGGTTTCTGCCTACTCGACCAGATCACTCACCCTGGGCGTCTACACGTCATAGACGCAACACCGCAGCTGCTCACAGCCGACGAAATGCTCACCAGCGTGCTCATGTGCAAAGCGCACCGCGATATCAGCATGGCGCTGCCCAACATCAAAGAGCCAGCAGTACGCGCACGATACGACGAGCTGTACGCCGACCTCGAGCACCGGCGTGTGTGCGGCGGCATCGGTGGTCACATCGGTGGGTGCACATGGTCACCGCCCGCTGCTCGTAGTACCCACAGCAGTCACCGCTGCGCCGGCGCCGACCTGTGCTGGCACGGATGGGTTATCAAATTCACCACGGTCGACCGCACCGTGGCGTACCGCATCGGCAACTACCGCGCCGAGCACAACGCATGGGAGGCAACATGGCCAGACTGATCGACTTCCACACCAACTGCCGATGCGGCGGCGACGTGCACGCCGAGCTACACGTCGACGACGGCGACGAGCTCACAGGCCAAGTACTGGCGCTGCAGGTCACCACCCCAGGCACCAGCGTGGTTAAGCGAGTGGCGCTCAGCGACGCTCTGCTCGCACCCGCCGAGACTCCGACCGCCGAGACCCCACGAGCCCGAGCTCGGCCGGCCAAGGCGCAGCCAGCCGGCGCCTGACCCCTCCGAGCGAGGTGGGGGAGGGTCCAATCACTGGGGCGCCTGTGAGGCGAC
>JAOTRH010447553.1:0-31344 GCA_034768845.1 Heliamphora exappendiculata
AGCACTATTCATAATAACCTTAGGGTGTGAATTAATTTATATAGTCAGTAGTCAGTACTAAATTAATTACCCCAAATATCCCATTCAATACACACAAAGTGTACTGGCACAGAGAGTCAGAATAATAAACGACGCTATTATCTATTCCCCGTAACCAAGACAGGCCTACTAAAACTCTGTGCCACAGTCATACCGATGGTATGTCCATTTCCATCTGAACTGTGAACATAAAACTTATATTCTGTAAAAATCTAAAATTTGGTCTTCTGTGTGTAAGTCGTACTCTACACACCAGATTAAATACTATACAGAATATTAGATATCCATGTTTATCAAAGAAATGATACGCATACATTACTCATAAAGATTCTCATAAAATAGAAAACTAAGTTTATTAAAAATAAAATTAAACACTAAAAACATAATTTTCAGTATACCAACCCTAACAAATCCAAACGTCCGAAGGCAAAACTAATCAATCCTAAGGTCCAACCTCCATGCTCACATATTAACGACATCAACATGCTCATGTTCCAAACACAGGCAACCAAGCACACACACACACACACACACACACACACACACACACATCCTCACAAGGTGATGCACCCTCTTCCCATGGTTCATAGGTATTCGAACCCAGAGCTCTGATACCAAGTGGTCACGTCCCAAATCTCTGGGTTATGTGAAAATTCACCAAACACCAATTTTACGAAAAATATAGGTTTTCATACATTTAAATTCGCCTGTTGAAACCAATGGAATACCCATACGAGGATCTCTCATAAATAAATAAGATACTGATCCAACATGCATACGATATATCGCCTTATGACGTACAAAACATGCCTTCAGAAATAGGCAAACCAAAAAGGGAAAACTATAAAAGTCTTCTGCCACCGTGGTTACCACCAGAGCTACTCCTCATGTACATCATCACCTGAAAATGGTTTTACAGAAAATTTCACCCGTGAGCCGAAGCCTAATAGAAACAGACTATAAAATTGTAAAGCAGAAAATATGCAATCATATAGGGTGGGAGCTAAACTCAACCACCGAACCCAAAAAAGTTTTCCATAAACCCCAAGTTTTTCCATCAGACTACACAAGTCTCCCAAAATGATTTTATTTCATAAAACCCATGTTTTTATCCTTCAAACCAGGTATTGCAACAAATGCAAAAGATCAACCACATTTAAGGAAAAATAGTAACTAAAACATTGTTCCCTCGCAGAATATACCATCGCAAAAAAGAAGAAGAATATGATCCTATGCACCGACTCCATCACAAAGGGATAGAGGTAGCAACTATAGATTCTTGTCCATTACCTAGGGCCAGAATCACTCACGACCTACTAGGTAATGACAAGTTCTATACGAAGCACCATAACGAATCACTTAGTTTACGGGCGACAACCCGAGGGAACTAAGCACCCAACCATCTCAACTTACGGTGACTAACCCGAAGGACCTGAATACCTATGCTGCGCACGTTTCTGGATTTATACCGAGGGGAACTCATGCCAAATACACATCATCTCGGTACATCTAGATAATCTTCTAAAAATAGAACTGTAGCTCAACTATGAAAATATTTTACAAATATACATTATACATGTATATACAAATCCATCCATCAACATGGTGATCAAACAAAATATTTTCAAAATATTTTTTCCCGTTTCTAACAAAACGTTTAAAAACCTGAGACTCAACCCTAAGAGTTAGCTCCAAACCTCCAAAACATGATTTGTCGAGATTTTTCATAAAACCACCAGTTTTCACCATTTTCAAGAACACCATTTCAAAACCTAACATCCACAAGTCATATCATGTAATAAACCTAGAAGAGCGAAAAACATACTTTTTATCCGAAACAAGATTTAAACATAACACATGATATATAAGCATTTCAAACAGTTATACATTAAACATGTATAAAAGACCCAAAGGCCAACCGCCACATCATCCACCAACAAACTCTCAAGGAACAAGAAATTTGATAAAATGTTCCATTAAGGATGAAAAATATGGTTTTCCCAAACATTCGGCCAAAATGGGTGAAAAACGGTTAAGAGATTTTGACATACCCTCACTTTTTTGATCAAAACTTTTTCTACAAAAATAATTTTATTGTGAGAGAGGTACCATTGAGAAGAAGACTTCTCGGGCTTCAATTTGAACACAAAAATGACCCAATTTCGAGTCCAGATGAAAAAGATATGACCAAAAGAAAAGGGTTCCACAACCAGCAAAGGTGTCGACACAAACAGAAAATGTGTCAACACAAATAGCGGAGGTGTCGACACAAACAGTAAAGGTGTCGATACAAACAGCAACAGAATACACAACTCCAACAGAAGGGAAAATGTGTCGACACCAACAACAAAAGGAGTCGACACAAACAGAAATTGGTGTCAACACAAAATAATCGAGAGTTCAACGTAAACAGCCACAGCGTGCTCAACACCACTGAAAGAGAAATATGTCGACACAAACAGAAAATGTGTCAACACAAATCCCAAATTTTTGAAATTTTTGAACAAGCTACAAGCGATGGTGAAAAACCAACCCAAGCTACAAAAAAAACTTCTCAGCCTCAAATTAAACCATCCAAACACCCCTTTAACAACCCACGGACATACACAAGCCCGAAACAACAAAGGTACACCAAAAGAAAAGCCTCAAACCCCTGTTTCCTCCAACCGAAATCAACCCAAAAGTGATTTTGAACCCAAAATCCAACTTTTCATAAATAAACCAACGGTAAAAACACATATAATTGCAAGTAGCACCTTTTAAAGACAAAATAGTCTAGGATTCTACCTCGTTGAGTTAAAAACTTGACGTCGTGAACTTCGTGAAAAAATAACTTCATCGAAATGAAATTCTGTCTGGATAAACGCGTAGCCCTCGATGCCGATAACAAGGATCTAATACTCGATCGCCAAAAACAAAGCTCGGGCGCCAAGAAAATCTAGAGAGAAGGCATAGGTTTTTGTTTGTTTGGAAAAAGAAACTTAGTCTCTAAGTTTTGGAAAATATCTCCACCAAAATATCTAAGGCTAGATATTTATAGGCCACGAAAATATATATATATATTTTTAAAACCCTCACACCACAACACCCAACGTCCCAATTTCTAACCCAATGTGCATTTCTAAGCTCGAACATGCATAAAACGCACATAAACATGTTATTGTAAAAAATAATAAACAACACGTCAAAACGTTGCAAAAATT
Organism: Heliamphora exappendiculata; assembly: GCA_034768845.1. Classification (NCBI taxonomy): domain Eukaryota; kingdom Viridiplantae; phylum Streptophyta; class Magnoliopsida; order Ericales; family Sarraceniaceae; genus Heliamphora; species Heliamphora exappendiculata. The sequence goes on from JAOTRH010447553.1 coordinate 3,243, forward strand.
AAAAAGAGTCAGGGTCTCACAAAAGATGATCAGTGTCGACATTGATTTTCCAATAGCCAAAGTGTGACTGACTGGGTTGACACCAAAGCAAGAAGTGTCAACACTAAAATTCCAAAAGCCAAAGTTACTTCGTTGAGTCGACACCAAAGATGATCAGTGTCAAAACTAAATTTCTAGCTGCTAAAGTCTCTTATCTAAGTCAACACCAACAAAAACATGAGTCGACACCTGAGCAGACAATGAAGCCTTAAGTCAACACCAACTCTGATATAAGTCGACACCAAGGTTCTAACTGGAAAACTAAAATACTGAAAGGGTCGACACCAAATATACCACGAGTCGACACCATAGTGTGAGTGAAGAAAATCAAAAAGTTTGGTCGACACCAACGAAGTAGTGAGTCGACATTTTTGTCCAAGAACCAAGGCCAAGACCAACTTGTGTCGACACCAAGAAGCTTTGTGTCGACACCTGCGACGGATTTAAAAAATAGCGCCCGGTTCGAACAGTAACTTTTCTGAGTATTAATTGCCTCCACCAACCACCAACGGTCATTCACTTCAGTGGGCTATAAAATGAGTAAATTTCAAAGCTTCAAACTTCTGAATTACTGTTATATTGAATGCATTAAAAGCCAACATTCTTGTCTTAGAGCATTAACAGCTTATTTATTTCTACAACATAAAATTTTCTCACACCTTTGCACATTTATTACCAAATCATTGTAAAAAGTAATTGTGAGTGAATCTCTGATTCAATATCATTTATTGTAAAGGGTGAGTCACCCTTGTAATCTTTTAAGAGAGTGGGCTAACTTCTTAAAGAAGAGCTTAAAAGAGTTGAGAAAAACAGGGAGTGTTTGTAGAAACTTCTTCAAGCTATAAAGGATTTGGCATGCGCCTGTGAAGCATTCATTTATAGTATGAATTCTCAAGGGGATTCTTAAGTAGTGGATGCAGACTTGAAAGAAGTTGAACTACTATAAATCTCGGTGTCTGGTTTATTTTTACCCTTAACTCTTTAATTTCACCATTGCTATTTTAGTGCTATATTTGATTTGTGAAATTAAAAGATTTTGAAAAATATTTTTAAAATTGTTAATATTGTTGTAAAACTCAATTCACTCCCCTCTTAGGTTGCCTAGGACTAACTATTGGGGCAAACTACCAAAATTCTAAGAATATGTCTATGATTTTAGTCAAAAAAATATTCAAAAGGGCAAATGCTAAAACAGGCTTCAGATTAAAACTTTTGATATCGAACAATCAAAATAAACTTCAATAATACTCCTAAAATTAGTTTTAGGATTATACCAATCAAAATATGATTGAATGATTTCGATTGCTGCAACAATTTTCAGTCAACGATTCGCTGCAGTTTTTGACTTCTAGTTAAATCTTCGACACAAGCCCTCTACTGTATTCTCGAAGGCTAAACACAAACAAAGTGTGGATTTCGATCTATCGTGTTCTTCATAACCTTCTTGATTAGGCTTAGGATTTTTAGAGAACGTGGAAGTCATAGCCACCTAATCACTAATTGAATAATATGAAATATGGCGTCATGTTTGATAACACCATATAAATAGGCTACAGTAGGGACTAGGGGTGTAAAAATAGATTGGGGCCTATGGGCGGCCCGAGGCTCGACACTGTACGAGCCCGGCCTAGCCCAAAAAAGTTTGACCCAGCCAGAGCCTGAAGACATATTTTTTAGACCCGGGCCTACCCTTGAGCCCGTGGGCCGACCCGACAGCCCAGCCTTTGAAAAAATATGCAATTATTCTAAATTGACATACTGTTTGCTCACTTTTGTCCTCGTGTCTTTGAACTTCTATTTCATCCATGCCAATATTTTCTTATATTGTGCTATTAAAAAAAAGGAATCACAATATTGAGTTGATACTTTGAAACAAAATTTTTGGTGTAGAGTACTTAATGTTGTGGTTTACATAAAATCCAAGTGCAATATTATGGTTCACATAGAATTCATGTCCAATATAAAGATTGTGGGTTTTGATTATCATGCACAATGGTCATTTCTTGAACACAAGTGCAAATCTAAACAATGATATATGATGAGGTGTCATATCCTTGCGATGTAGTGTAAACCATTGAAATGAGTTAACAATCTAAAAATGATTCTACAACACCAATTTTTGTTATTACTTGCTAGCTTCCATATTTCTTTAACTATAATCCTGTATTCATTGGATTAACAACTTTAATAATTTATCACATGTACTTTTCTTTTCATTAGGATTTAGGAATTATGTGAGAGGCAAGGAGAGGGCCAAAGCAGAAGTATTGGAAGGGAGTTATCAAAAGGGTGGTTGGCCTGATAGTAATTTAGCAACTTTTTTTCAAAGTGCTTTCGCCTTAAATAATATGTGAAGCCTCTAAACTACTAACTAACTATAATAATATAAACTATAAACTTATAAAGTAATAATAAACTTGTAATAAACTAATAAACTTATAGTAATTAATAATATAAATTAATAAGTATAAACTTATAAAGTAATAATAATAAACTTATAAAGTATGAATTATAAATTTAAAAACTAAAAAACAAATAATGTTTAAATTTATAAATATAACTAATAAATATAACTAATAGGTAATAACTAATAATAATAATAATAATAATAATAAACTATAAATTATAAACTATAAACTGTAAACTATAAACTATAAACTATAAAAACTAATAAACTTATAATAATAATAAACTAACTTATAAACTTCTAATAAAATAATAAGCTAATAACTTCTAAACGTAATAATAATATTAATATGTTATAATTTATAAACTTATAAAAATATAGAAATATAAAACTAATATACTTATATTGTTATATATAATAAATTAACTTATTAATTTATTAAGATGTTTGACTAATAAATTAATAATAAACTAATATAACAACAACTAATAACTAAGAAAAATTTAAACTTATTTTATTTAAGTTACAACAACAATTTAAAAAACAGTCCCAAGAAAAGCCCGAAGAACTGTCCAAAATCCTAGCCCGAGGCCCAAGCCCGAGGCCCGAGTCCAAGCCCTAAGCTCGAGCCCTATACCTTTGGGGCCTGTGCCTACCCCTAAAAAAAAGCTCGTCCTGACTTGAACTTTTGGCGGGAGCCCGACGGGCCAAGGCCGAACATGGCCCGCTCGAGCCATAGCAGGGTCGGACTGGGCGAGGCTATTTTTACACCCTTAGTAGGGACCTGTAGAGTGAATATGATTTGAGCTCTCAATATAATTATGAAAATTCACCTCAACTCAGAAGTAATTTCATAAAAATATTAATTATAATTCATTCCACTAAAAAATTATAATTACACTCCCAGCCATATTCTTAAAATCAAATATTCGAACTCATGTTATTAAATACTTATTTATTCCCCCACGTTAAGATACTCCATACCCGCCGATTAAATTAAATTACTGATAATTATATTTAATCGACTTCTTAAATATACTCCTTAAGACCTTCCGCTTAACTTATTTGAATGCTAGTGTAATAACCCGAACTCAAGAATAGAAAAGAAAGAACATCTTAAAAGAAACGAAATTTCGAATTTAAGTTCAATAAGAAGAACTGATCTGACCGTTTAACCTTTCGAGCTCGAGACCCGGGATAGAGTGGGAACCACACAAGCATATATGAAAACCCTAATATTGAGGATAAGAATTCCAAGTTATAAGTCCATGTGGTTTAACACAAAAATTAAGCTTGAAAGGTCAAGAAACGAACTAGGTGAAAATATTCGAATTTTCTCCTAAAATTAAATAATAAAAATTATTTGATATATATATATATATATATATATATATATATATGTGTGTGTGTGTGTGTGTGTGTGTGTGTAGAGATTCTTTAATCACATGGTGGACCCCACAATTCCTTAATTTAAGAAAAAGGAACCCTTAATTTAGGGAAAAGTTGTATCTTGTATGGGATTTTGTAAAAGACTTAATGATGACTTTTGGGGGTAATTAATCCAAAATCTGTATAATTATATCATCTTCTGAGCCAAAATTACAAGTGTTGGAATTTAATATACATATATGAAAATCAAATAAAATTCAAATTGAAATTTAAAGTTGGAATGTAAATGAAATGCAGTATTTTGTAGAGATTCCATAATTATACAAAAAAATTAAAATAATAAATATATATGTGTCTTCAATACTTGGAGCCCCACAAAATTTGTACTTATTTCGTTGGTGAAACTCATTAAATGCAACTTTTTCCAAATTCAAATTAAATTTAAGCAAAATGTAAATGGAATTCAAATAAAATGCAAAGATGTGTGTAGAGATTTCATGTAAATATATGTTTGGTCTTCCATCATGCCTAGAGCAATGTGCCAAACTTGGGTGCCAAGTTTCCTAAACCAATGTTAGTGAAAAGCAACCTAAGTTAAGCAACCTAACCTAGGATTAATCAAGCTTCTCAAGGAAGCTTCCTTCACTCTCTTTTCCTATAAAAAGGAACCTACGCCTCCAACTCTTCCTCATGAATTTTGGCATAGTGAGAGAGAGAGGGAGAGAGAGAAAAGAAAGAAAAGAAGAAGAAAGAAAGGAAGAAGAAAGGAGGAAGAAGGAACTTGGAGTTGAGAGCTTGAAATCTAAGTCCATGATTTTTATCATCAAGAAGCAATCCTCAACAAGGTAAGAGAGACTCTAATACTTCTAATTTTACACAAATCAAACATCTCACTCCCCATTCTCAAACACAAATCTAAATCAAGAGTCAAAACTCAAAAATAAAGGCATCATGGTTAGATTTTTGGGACTGTTTAGTATGAATGTTGAAGTTGTGAGTTAGTATGAGTTTTTTCATGGTTTCCATGACTCTTATAAGCTCTGGAACATTGATATATTGAATCTCAACACATGTATACAAAGAAGATAGGTCAAAAACATGCACACATGACACTAAGAAGCTAGAACCAAGATAGGCCTGAGTTTTGAGCTTTTCCACCTTTCGGCCTTAATCTTTGGAACACCATAACTCAATGTAGAAAAATGCTCTTAGCATGTTCCTTATGTCCAGACCTAGGGTTTTGTGTTAACGTTCATTCAAAATTTGTTTGAACACATTTAAGTGAGTAGAACTCGAGATATTGCAATTCTACCAAGGTGTGCCGATTTTTGACCAGCCAACAATGCAAACCTAAAAACTCTAGTTTAAAATGAGATCCAAGATTTGTCCAAAACATGAACATTGTAGATAACATGTATATATAGCCAGACACCAAAACAGATCCCAATCTATTGAATTTGGATAGGCCAAAACCCCTCTAAAAAGCACTATTGTGGTTCAGCCATTAAAAGATGCTTCTATCACATATTTTTGTATAGCCAAAAACCCTATTTTTAGTGACCTACTCTAAATGTGGTCTACATGAATATTGTAGGTAACATATTGAATTACTTTGTGTCCAAAAATCATACCTAGATACCACAGGAAAGTCTTTCAAAACCATTTCAAACTCTCTGTCCAAAATCGATTCTGCTGAGGGTTTGGTGGCTGACAGAACCTATTCTACAAAATGGCCAGAAACTCTAACTTGTTTCAATCAACTGCCCTTAGCACCCTTCATAAGACTTTTAGGGAACTTGTTAGAATAGAACATATCCAAAAATGAGCTCACTTTTACTTGATTTGATACCCCAAATAACTGAGACCAACAGAGACATTTTTTTGGCCAATTTTTTCTGTGCAAGTGTTGAACCATTTTTGTTTGCGTTAAGTTTTTCACCTAGTTGCCTTAGGTTTTGGCTTCGGTGTTAAACATAAAGGTTGTAGAGAATATTTTAATCTAAATCGTCACTGAAAATCATAATCCCCAAGTCTAAATACCTCAAAATGCTACGGTAGTTTACAATTGAATGATTGAAGGAGTAATAAATGGTTAAGTTAAACAAGTAAAGGTTTGGGAAAGTGCGTAGTACCCCTTAAACCTAAAAAAAAAAGTAACTATGATCCCTAAATTCAAGAAAACATTCAACGGTCAGAATCGTTTTAGTACTTTACGTTCTAATAGGGGTAGAACTCCATGTTGACGGTTAAATCAAATTTGCTTGCTAGGCATGAAAATTTTGTTACCCAAGGAGCAAGCTTAGCTCGTTGACAAAGGCTCGGTTCGTAAACATATAAGATAAGGTGAGAGTGCTTAGCCATTATCTTGAACTTGAGTTTATATAAATGATCTATGAAAATGCTTTAAAGCGCATGTTTTGAACTAGACCAGTTTGACGATCGCACGAACTTGTTGTTTTCAAAAATTCGTGATGTTTTTAATTCAAGTGTGCTATCCATGATATTTTGAGCTAGCATGATGTTATTATAAAAGTATGATTAATGCTGTGTAGGTGTTCTAAAGTGCTAAGTTACAAAGGTTTTCGGCCATTTATATCCCATTATGACGAAGGTTACCCAACTATGAGTTTTTCATTTATCCTTATAGGGGAGATTTTCTATTAAGCGGGAGTTTTGCCTTTAAGGCTTTTGGGCTGAATCCTAAATTTTAGCACATACCACTCGTGCTTGGTAGAGAGTGTGTCACGACCCAAACCCAGGTCCGTGAACTAAACCCCAAACATGCCATACATAAATTCTAACCACAGGTAAAACCCCAAGACATAAGAAAATGTTGTAAGTAGAGCATATCATTCAAAAAGTTGAGTAGAATAAACCAAGTTCCAAAATTACATTTTCAGATTCGTCACAGAGTTTGAGATATCATACATTCAACGTTAACCATCATTTTCATTACATCCCTTTCATTATTATATACAACAAAATGAAGAAATCATAACTCCCATTCTTTGTTCTTTCCTAATGCATCCATAGCCTTGCTATCACCCCGCTCGTCGGATCCTGAAATGTGTTTGACTTATATACATGAGCCAAAACTCGTAGGATAAAGATTAACTCATATCTAATGCGTGATTTGTGAGGTGTGATGGGTGTGACCAAATAAAGATGCATATGTTCACCAACTTATTTCTTTTACACACACATACTCACGCACACCCAGATTTGTCTCCATCTCTCCATTTCTTTACCTTACCATTCATTAATCTTTCATTTTTCATTCCCGATTTTCACAAAATCGTATCACCGCTAATGAACCGATGTCGGTGTAGCTTATAGAAATTCCTTCCTATTAATCCCAATAGGCTACGCGAAGCCATTGGATAATAGATAGCTCTATAACTCACCACGACACAATACCACATTTCGGGGACTAACCCGTGGGCATGTGGTCCCCATCTTACGCAAGTTTTCGGTCTTTCACCACGGAACTGCTAGCCCAACTTATTCCACATAAATCCGTACGATTTATTTTAGGTTAATTAAATTTATTTTCGCAACCCGGGAGTCCAACCCACACATGGTTCCTCTCCCACTCATTACCATAGTACATTATTATAATTCCAAGCCCGAATTACCATCATGACTATCAGTACACAATTTCTCATTTCCCAACCTTCATTATATAATGTTTCATTTTGCAAACTTTCGTTACACAATTTCTCATAAACTACAGTGTTATCACATACCCATAACACAAGGTTGATATCAAGAGGATCACTCCAATTTAAAAGGAACACACCCATCATGTATACATATACATATATCAATTTAAAATTCACATTTAGTGGAAAGAGGATTCAACCAACAGGTCCAATGCATGCATCCCAACTCAATTTGCATATATCTATAAATGTGCCACAAGCTCAAGGAACTAGGAAATTAGTAAAAAGGGCCAAGATGAATGAAAATATATTTTTCCAAGACATTGGGCTAAAAATGGGTGAAAATAGTTTTGAAATTTTGATATACCCTCACTATTTTGATCATAACTTTTTCTACAAAATGAAATTTTTGTAAGAGTAGTCTTGTTGTAAAGAGGACTTCCGGGGCTTCGATTTGAGTACAAGAACGACCCAATTCGAAGTCCAAATGAGAGAGATATGATCGAACAAAGTTGGTCCTACGCAGTCAGTCCGCTCGAGTGGACGTCGGGCGCTCGAGCGCCCAACACTGCCATGTGAGCTCTCGAGCAGACAGGGCTCCGCTCGAGCGCGCTGGCACCCGAGAGAAACCCAGATTTGCCCCTGTTTCGAGCTTCAAACCTCCAAACACAACCCATATAAAAAATGCCTCAAATCTTTAATTTTAAACCAAAAACATTTAATTCAAGCCTCCAAACTCCTTTTTGATATCTCAAATCATCGATTTCATAGGTAATTATTTCCCAAAAACCTCCATTTTTGTAAAAACCAACCCAACCCACACACAAACTTACCAATATGATCATTAAGCATGTAATTAACCCAATCTTTACTCATATATACAAAATATCAACTCAAATCAACGCAAGACGTGTGAGAAAATCTAGATCCTACCTCGAATTTGCTCGAAAGCTTGGAATTTCTTCAGATTTCTCTCCTAGGGTTTGGAAGTTGGGTTTCCTTGCTTCCTCAAAGCTTTATCTTCACTTTTCTTGCTCCTAAACTTGATCTTCACCGTTGATCTCTCCCTATCAAGCCTCCATCTTCAAGTTGGGTCGTAGAAAACTAGGGTTTCATGGTTGGGTTGAGCTCCTTCATGAACAGAGAGAGAAAGAGAGAAGAGAAGAAGAGAAAGTGGGACTTCTATTTCTTTCTCTCATGTGGCTTATATATATATATATATATATATATATATATATATAACCCTCAATTTCTCCAAGGCTCGAGAACATTCTTAATTTATCCCGATAGCCCGCTCGAGCGGACCTTCACTGCTCGAGCAGTGATCCCTGAACCAGAAATTTAACAAACTCCTTTAAATTAAAACCCAATCTCCAACCTCATTCTCATAACCTCATTTCAACTCTTTCCATTAGCATGTTATCAAAATTTATCATTGTTTTTAATCTTTAGTAATTATTCCAAAACCCATTAATTCATTCACGAATCTGCGTATCATTAAAACTCATGGTCTAGCTTTTGCCATACCACAATATTAAATTAAAGCAAAGATTAATAAAATAAACCCGTACCGGGTTGTCACAACCTTCCCCGCTTAAGAATTTCGTCCCCGAAATTCGGTTCTCCTTATGATTCAAAAAGTTTAGGATGTTTGGATCGGATATCTGATTCTCTCTCCCAAGTTGCTTCTTCCACACCATGATGCCGCCATAATACCTTTACGTAGATAGGGTTTTTCCTCGTAAAACTTGTTGACGGGTGTCCAGAATCTTTACTGGCAATTCTTCATATGACATATCACCTCGTAGGCTCAATTCTGACCAATTTATCACGTGTGAAGGGTCGGCCTCATATTTTCGTAACATCGACACATGGAAAACATCGTGTACAGATGATAACCATGGTGGTAAAGCAAGTCGGTACGCTACTTTCCCAATTCGTTCAAGTATTTTGAAAGGTCCTATGAACCGTTGTGATAACTTTTCACTTTTGCCAAACCTTTTCAAGCCTTTCTTCGGTGGCACCTTTAGAAATACAAAATCCCTTACTTCAAATGATAATGGTCGCCTCCGTCTATCGGCATAACTTTTCTGGCGACTCTGAGCCGTGATCAAACACTTTCGAATTGTGGCGATCTTCTCGGTTGTTTCCCTCACCAATTCAGGGCCTAGCAATGAAGCTTCTTCTACTTCGGTCCAAAAAAATGGAGATCTACATGGTCTTCCATACAAGGCTTCGAACGGGGCCATCTCTATTGGGAATGTATACTGAAAAGTCATGCTTTTTATGTATTTTATTCTGGATCCCTGGCATATTAATAAGAAACATTTGAGATGGTTTTGCATTTATGATTTCATATTTATATTTGTGATGTAAGAATGCATAGTCCGTATATTCTGTCCAGTATTTGACTCGGTGCGTGCTGCATGAAAGATCGGGCCAAAAGTTTTGACAGATTATACAGGTAGGCTCACAATCGCAATGGACCGGGACATTCCATTGTACGATTGTAATACATCGTTATAGTAGCTGGTCTTGGCTAGGTCGAACGGATCGAATTCAGGTTTTGGGAGCGGGATCAACGGCATGATCGATTCTATACTGACTATATGAATTGATCCACATCCTGTATTATTATATATTGCACGAACTCTTAATCCCGAAGTGATTGATTAATTGTGTTCAGATAATGTACAGTAGTTTGAGTCGTCAATGGTTGACATTTCCTCTATGAGATCAACAATACCGATGAGTTGGGTACTGGCACTGTTTGTCCGATGATTGATAATCAGCTGACGAAAACCACGTCCGATTTAGGTTGAGGAGTTCCCTCTCATGTGCTTAGCTTATAGGTTTGATTATGCTAAACATATACAGTAGGTCTTAAGATCCGACATATCAAAAGGTTAATCGGTGCGGTTGCGAGAAATAGAGGATAATTAAATCGAGTTGTCAATAACCTAATTTATTTATCGGGAATCCATATCTTAAGCGTGGGGAGAATTCAATGCAATTGATAATTGGAAGCTCAAGACAAAATTTGAGCTAGGGCCAGGAGTTCAATCAGGACCTTTAGTGGAATAAGTTCTGGTTCGTGCGAGAAAAGATCTAACTCGGGGACAGAGTTAGGGATATCCAATTTTCTCGTACGGTTTGCCCGAGTCCTATATTTCCTCGTGATCCCTCACGTCGCCTACTATATGCATGGATATTTTTGTTATTGGTTTCGGGTTTGAATTAATTTAATTTGATTGTCAGTTTTGCCACCGGGACGATCAAGAGAATTAAATTAATTCATGAGGGGAATTTTTGATATTTGGCACACTAAGGATTTTGTCCCTAGTAGTCGGCCCTAGAGAGAGATAAGGAGGGTTATTTTTAGTCTCAAAATTTTGTTTCTAAAATATGGAATAGAGATAAGGTAAGGGAAACTAAAAATATATGGAAGTGATATTTTTTAATATATCACACTTATCTCTCTCTCTCTCCCAACGTGGTGGCCACCCCATTCTCTCTCCATCTTGATTAATTTTTCTAGATTTTGAGAGCATTCAAGTGTGTAAAGAAACTAAAGAAAGAATACACGAAGATCCGGATCGGTGCCCACTTGTCGGGATCATAGCGTGCGTCGGGATATACGTGAGAAGATCGTTGGGTCGTCTCGGATCGTTGTTCGGCATTAAAGAAACTTGTTCAAGTTTCTTGAAGGTATATTTAATCATAAAATATCATATTATTTTATTATTTTTCATACAAATCGCACAACGTTATTTTTTACGGTCACGCCGTCGTTTATCGAACTTTTTCCGTTGCGCGGCTCTAACAATCTCGATACTATCTTGGTAACTGTTGTTGTATACGAACTCGACTAGGGCTAGATTTTCTTCCCACGAACCGCCAAAGTCCAACACACAAGATCGTAACATATCTTCCAAAATTTGAATCGTACACCCAGACTGACCATCGGTTTGAGGGTGGAATGCCATACTGAAAAGTAAACTGGTTCCCAAAGCTGCCTGCAAGCTCTGCCAAAATCGCGAGGTAAATCGGGGGTCTCTATCTGATACTATCGATATTGGTACACCATGTAATCGCACTATCTCTTGAACATATAATCTTCCTAGCTTATCTACCGAGTCGGTTGTACGTATCGGGAGAAAATGTGTAGATTTCGTCAAGAAATCCACAATTACCTATAGCGCGTTGCGTCCTTTCGGTGACCTAGGAAGGCCGAAAACAAAATTCATCGTCACGTGTTCCCACTTCCACTCTGAAACTATTATTGGTTGAAGCATGCTCGTCAGTCGCTGATGTTCTGCTTTTACTTGTTGACTTGTGAGGCACTTAGTAAGAAATGAAGCCACATCCTTTTTCATGCCTTTCCACCAAAATTGCCGTCGAAGATCATGATACATCTTTGTAGTTCCTGAATGTACTGCGAGTCTAGAATGGTGAAAGTCTCGTAGCACTTCTTCACGACAAACCTCAGGTACAAACAATCTTCCCATAAATCACAAGCCTTGGTTCGGGAAATTGGTCCATCCTTCAACGTTTTCCTTGTTGGTGGCGTGTTCCTCATACATTTGTGCTTCTTTATCAGGCTGTTGGGCTTCTATGACACGGTGTATCAACATAGGTTGAGAGACCATAGCGGATAAATTAACACAGTCCTTGGCCCCACCAAGGTTAAAGTCAAATTCTTTAACTTCTTCCAACAATTTCCATTCCTGTATAGCGATATGGGCTAAAGACTTCAAAGACTTTCGACTGAGGGCATCTGCGACAACGTTCGCCTTGCCCGGATGATACTGCAAACTAAAATCATAGTTGCCCAGGTATTCCATCCATCTCCTCTATCTCAAATTTAAATCATTCTGCAAGAATAAATATTTGAGACTCTTATGGTCGGAGAAAATTTCAAATCGTTCTCCATAAAGGTAATGCCTCCACATCTTTAACACAAAAACAACTGATGCTAATTCTAAATCATGTGTTAGGTAGTTCCTTTCATGCGTTTTCAGTTGCCTGGATCCGTATGCCACAACTTTGCCCTGCTGCATCAGAACACACCATAACCCTTCATGAGATGCCTCACAATATACTTCATAACCAAGACCCCTCTCAAGTATGATCAGTATCGGCGCACTGGTCAATCGATTCTTTAATTCTTGAAAAGCATCTTTGCAAGCATCACTCCATGTGAATTTAACACCCTTTCGAGTGAGTCGAGTCAAGGGAGACGCTAAATGGGAGAAATCATTTACAAAACGACGGTAATACCCTGCAAGGCCAAAGAACATTCTGATATCAAACACACTTTGTGGTCTTTTCCAATCTTGCACGGCCTTTACTTTAGATGGATCAACAGTTACTCCGTATTTCGACACAATATGTCCCAAAAATTTTACTTCGGGCAGCCAGAATTCACATTTCTCATACCTAATAAATCTTGTGTTCTCTCAAAAGTTGAAGCGCCACACGTAAATGCACCTCATGAACCTCTGGGGTCGAAAAATAAATCAAGATGTCATCAACAAAAATCACTGCAAATTGATCAAGGAAAGGCCGAAAAATCCGATTCATCAAATCCATGAAAGTTGCGGGGGCATTCGTTAAACCAAAGGGCATCACCAAAAGTTCATGGTGTCCGTAACGGGTACGAAAAGAGGTCTTAGGTATGTCATCCTCCCAAACTCTTAACTGATAATAACCTGATCTCAAATCAATCTTTGAAAAACATGCAGAGCCTTTCAATTGGCCAAATAGATCATCATTCCTAGGCATCAGATATTTATTCTTCACAGTAACTTGATTCAATTTTCGATAATCGATACATAATCGCAATGAGCCATCTTTCTTTTTAGCAAACAATGTCGGTGCTCCCCACAGCGAGACACTAGGGAGAATAAAGCCCTTGTCTATCAAGTCCTGCAACTGAATCTTCAATTCTCTCAACTCCGCTAGAGCAAAACGATAGGATGGTACCGATATTGGAACAGTCCCTGGGATAAGCTCAATAGAAAATTCAACTTCTCTATGTGGCGGCAGTTCGAATAATTCTTTCAGAAAAATGGCACTAAACTCGTTCACCAACGGTGGAAGCTCCCCTCGTACGGAAGGATCATCCTTAGTTAAAAGGGTAAAAAGAATCGCATGCACATTAGTTAAATGATTCACGTCACTGGGTCGAGGTGTCATCTTATCATCCCTGTCCCCTACATAGAAGAAAGAATCTCCTTCTGGGGTATACAGGAAGATCCTTCGTCGATCACAATCAATAAATGCATGAAATGCAGTTAACCAGTCAATTCCAAGAATAATGTCAAACCCTGACATCTTCAACACGATAAAGTCAAATACCATATGAAAATCAGCTATTACTACTTCACATCCTCTACACACGTATCTTAACATATTAAATTAAATTGTTTGAGGGTAGTTTTGGAATTTGGCACACCTAGGGATTACTCCCTAGGTGACCGGCCCTAACTAAAGGGGTGGGAATTTTATTTTGATATATATATCAAAGAGGCTAAAACCAAACTCAAATCCTACCCTAGCCGCCGCCCCCCTCTCTCTCCTTTTGGCAATTCATTTTTTCTCTTTGGAGAGAAGTCTGAGGAGAAATCGAAGAGAAGAAAAAGACTTCGATCTGGATCGGTGCCCACTCGCCAGAATCGTCGTGTGCGTCAGGATATATGTGAGAAGATCGTTGGGTTGTCTTGGATCGTTGTTCGGCATCAAAAAAACTTGCTCAAGTTTCTTAAAGGTATATTTAATCATAAAATATCATATTATTTTATTATTTTCCATGAAAATCTCACAAAATCATTTTTTACAGTCACGATGTCATTTATCAAACTTTTTTCGCTACGCGGCTCTAACAACCGGTGCCCTAGATGAACCGCGAGCTGCAAGAGAATACACTCGGGGCAACCCCACTCTGTCTTGTCCGCCATAACTTGGCGCTGTCGGCTGCCGCACCGACTGAACTGAACCACTCCCACCTATCGTCGCTCGGGAAGTCTGAACTGCTGGATGCGACTGTCAGTCCCGCACATACGAACCCTCTGGCACACCAGCCATGCTCGGCGCATCCTCCCTCTGGGGACAAGTTCTGCGGATGTGTCCAGTCTGACCACATCTGTAACAAACGGGCAACTCCATCCCCTGCGACTGATCCAGCATAGAACTCTGAGCCTGCCTCAACTGTGGGTCCCGAGACTGCCTCGGCTGTGGGAAATCTAGTACACGATGCCCCGACTGTCCACATCGAAAACATCTGGCTTGCCTCTGCCCGGGCCTGCCTGACGAAGCCACTGATGTGATGGTGCAGAGAACTACTGTGATCCAGATGGATGAAAACTGGGACCAGAGGACCTCTGCCTCTTATTGGAACGCCCAGCTGTCTACGCCTCTACTCCGCCCTGTAGTATCCTGGCCTCCCTAGAAGCTCGGATCACAATCATGGTGTTCTCCACCCTCACTGCTGCCTCTACCAGCTCCGTGAACACACGAATCCCCATCGCTACCACACGCTCCCTGATCGCCGGTCTCAAACCCCGCTCGAACCTCATAGAACGCAGCTCGTCAGTGCTCACCAACTCAGGTGCAAACTGAGACAAGCACGTGAACCTGGACTCATACTCCATGGCGTCTATCACCCCCTAGGTAAGAGTGTAGAACTCCTCCCTATACAAATCTCTCCTCAAAGCTGAGAAGTATTTCTCCATAAACACTCCTGTAAAGGCTGCCCAAGTAACTCTTGCAATAGTCCTGGCATATTTCCACCAAGCGTGAGAAGCACCCCTTAGCTGAAAGATGGCAAAAGAAACCCGCAATTCATCCTCCACAATCTGCAGTGTGTCAAGGATCTGTGTCACCAACTCCAGCCACTCCGTCGCCAAAATAGGATCAGGATCTCCGGCAAAGGTAGGCGGATCCATGCGTCTAAACTCCTGCATCGCCACAGTAGCCCACGCCTCAGGCACCCTCTCCCTAACAGCCTCACCTCTAAAGGTCTCAACCAGCTGGCCGATGGAACCCACCAGCGCACACAACAACTCTACCATGTCAACAGGTCCTTGGGGAGCACTAGCATCCCCAGCATCAGGGATAGGAACATCCCCTAGGCTAACAGCATGGCCACGGCCTCGACCACAACCTCGCCCTCGTCTCGCTGGCATCCCGTCTATATAAAAAAAATATCATATAAGATGCAACACATAACAGGAACATAAACGCTTAACCACTTAAGCATGCTAACACATAGCCACATAAGCTCATGCTAGACAACCACAGATACCGATGAGAACCAACAAGAATGACACGTCAATCTGGATAACCTACTCAAATTCCCTGCTAGAAATCACGTAAGCTAAATGCGTTTCTAACTTGGCTCCCAAGTTTGTTAGTCCACACGCCCAAAGGCATGACTATCAATCCCATAGTTCTACCCCCATACTCACATATACACGTCATTCACATATGACCCGCAAGCTATCACGTCCATGTTATCAAACATCTAAACGCATGCAGTCAAGCACACATAATCAACCTCACACGGTGATGCAACCTCTTCCCACGGCTCATAGGTATTCGAACTCAAAGCTCAGATACCAAGTTGTCACGCCCCAAACTCCAGGCCACGTAAAACACCCATAAACAACTAAACATGATACCCAACCGAGAATACACTCTCATAATCAACCATATATGCGTTATATATAAGCGCCAAACGGCATACATTACAAGGCTCTAATGCCGAGAAAATATGTTATAGCATACAAGTAAAAGCTAACAAAAAGAAAGACTACACTCTTCTACCTCCTCTGGCACCTCCAGATCAACCAGCGTGATCGGTACCTGAAAAAAAAACAAATCCCACATCGCGAGCCAAGGCTCAGCAAAAACTAAACAAGCATACAGTATAAACAAAACATACTAGGAAATCAAAATACAAGTTTTGACTCTCTTTCAAGCCTTAAAAACGGTTTTTACATGCAAACGGGAAAGCGAGAATACAAACCAAGTTTTTGACTCACTCACAGGAGCCTGAAAACAGTTAGAAAATAATTTTTAGATCGCAATTCACACGACTCTTAAAACAATTTGAAAACTGGTATATCTGTCCTAAAATACAGTACATGCAACCTATGACATATGAAACCGGCCCTCACATGTCGCAACCAAAATCTAATAACCAGCCCTCACACGCCGCAACCACAGCCCTAACGCTGAGATAAAGACTCGTACATAAACTTACATTCCCGGGATAAAATCGTATACAATGGGAAGAAATCATAGGCCAACCACGGGGTAAAATCGTACACTGCTAGATAAGACCGCACACCACGAGATAAAATCGTAAACCAGACCACAGGACAAAATCGCATACTATACCGTGAGCCACGGGATAGAACCGCCGACTACGGATTATACTACGGGATAAAACCGCATGCCACGGGATAACACCGCATACCACTAGATAACACCGTAAATTACAGGATAAAACTAAAATTACGGGATAACACCGAACATTTCTATGCATAATCTAATCAGGATTTAAATACATATAACATACCACATACACCACATGCATGTGCCCCACAAATCCGTCACATCCATGCCTAATAAAACTCTAAGTTCTACAGCATGCAACCACGATACACATAAGATATTATGCCATGTAATCCATACATGAAGAAATAGTTATAAACGCATATAACCATATACCCGACTAGACATCACATGCCACACACCCGTCATTCGATACCCGAACGACCCATCCACGAATCGGGACCCGTCCACACACAGGGACAACTAACATCTAATCCGGAGATCAACACTTGAAACCTCCCACATACCAATTCTCACCAGAACCCCACCTTAACCCAAACCACGAACCCACACGTCGTGCACATAACCAGCACTCACACAACCGTGCCACAAACCCTAAACCAACCATGCACGTCACACCTAAGGACGGCATCACAAAAACACCCAGGCCACCACACGACCAACCAAACCAAGGAACAACTAACTCCCCTCTCCATGATTTCAATCAATAGAACCCCATAATTCCATTGACTAAGAACCACTAGAGGAAGGCCAATCACCAACACGACACCCAAAGGAAATCACAGGTATTTGAATCGATCAATTCCCATAAATTAATCAATTCAATACCATAAGACACCAATCAAAAACCAAGGAACCAACCTAAAATCACCAAAACACGGCCCAGAGGTTCAGTCGACCGAACCCCACCTCCAGTCGACCGAACACTCTGCTGGAAACCACCAAAATGCGAAAACACCATGTCCAGTCGACCGAACCCCTCTGTCCAGTAGATCGAACCCATGGTTCAGTCGATCGAACCACGACGAAAACTATTTCTGAGCTACGGGTTTCTGCATCCAAACCCTTATTCGAAGCCTCTAAACTCCAATTCAACACCCGTGAACACCCACACGTCTAGGCTTAACACCAAGACCTCAAAACAAACTCCCGACACCCGATTCCATCCACCGAAATTGACAAAAACCTAGTCTTTAACCCAAAAGCCCAACTTTACAGAAGATCAGATCTACAACAATCTAACTGGTAGAAAGACACCCGATCACCCATAGCACCCTTATACAACATACAGGCCTAGAATCCAACCTCGATGAGTTAAAAACTCAATGCCTCAATCCACGTGCAAAATTGAGTTTTGTCAGAATCAAATTCTGACCAGATGGTTGCGTAGCCCACGACATCAAAAGCAAGGATCCGCTATTGGATCGCTGAAAATCGATCCCCGGGCCCCCGAGAACTTGAAGAGAAGGCAGAGAGAAAATAGAAAACTTACTGGAGAAGTTTTGAAAAATATATTTTGAAAATATCTAACTCCAGATATTTATAGGTCTCTAAAATATCTTTTTTTTGAAATTTTTTGAGAATTGCGCCACAATGGCCCATGGCCCCGGGAACCTACCCCGCATGCATATCTAAGCCCGATCATGCATCAAAAGCAATAAAAATATGCTCGAATGAAAACACGTAACGTGCGTCCAGAAACGCCGAAAAAGAAAATTGGTCAGGGTCTCGCAATATGAGCATTATTTGAGGAGATTTAGCATCACTACACAGCATGAAATGTGTGCTTGCATGGGTTTGCGGTTGAATTATTTTGCGCATGTTATGTGTTTATATGAGCATTGGGGTTGAGTCTTGAGGTGATGTGGCGTGCCAATTGGCGTCCGATCAACTACTTTGGGGTTCGAAATAGAAAAGTATTTGGCCAACGCTCTTTCTATGATAAATCTGAATTAGTTGCCCGGATTTTTGCATTACTCTAAGGCCTTTCCTCAGTATGTGAATTTGTGTTAGTGTGATGTGACTAGGTGGCGGGTAGTGTGTAGCTAGGTTTTAGAAGGTTAAGTTGAGTTTAACCTAGTTGAGAGCTACGATATCCTTGTTATAGGAGTTATGCCCGTGCAGACTAGACGAGTTAAGTCCATATGGTGATGTGGGTTTGAGAAAATGATTTGGTGATCAATGATTGTGGTGGGTGTTAGATCGTGAGATGAGCACTGATTGCTTAGAGTGTGTTGTATTCATATGAGTTGGGGTCACTGTAGTAGTTGTTCGCTGGGTGTCGTGCTTTCGGTAGTCTGATGAATGAGTGTAGTGGGCTGTGTGAAACTTTTTGGAGGGTATTTGTCGTGGTTGGATGCGAGAAGTGGTTTTGGGCGCATGACGGATTATGTTCGTCATGAGCCGAGTACCCCGAGATTGGGTAGGGACGGGAACATAATAGATGGGAGCATAGGGGACAGAAGCATAATAATCTCCAGCCTGAGATGTGTTAGAAAGTCAAAGTTTAGATTGTATTTGGGATTCCCCTTGTCCTATGGAGTGTTGTTGGTAGCCATAGTAGTGCTAGAGAATTTTAAAAGCCTGTGGATGACTGGTGATTTTCTTTGAGGTGTGTTGCTAAGTTACATTCTGTGATGGAAGTTGAAAGTTGTACGATGGTGAGTATATGGATCGGAGAAGTTGTCAACAGATAGATTCTCGAGTGATGTACACGTAAGTACGCAAAGATGTGTATTGGTGAATGATGATTCGAGTTTGCTCAGAAAGTTTGATGGAGAAAGGTTTTATGGCTAAGGTTTTCGTTCTCAAGATTAAGAGAAATTGTGGGATACATGGTGTATGGCAAGAATCTCAGTGTGAGCATGTAAGATTTATAGGGCATGTGGTAGATATTGTCGCTGTGACTGACTTGATCGTTCTAAGATGACGTGTTGATGGGTACAAATCCTTTAAGAGGACGATAGCGGTGATCTGTATCTGGCTTAAAGTCTAGATGTGATAATATTGTGTTACCCTGAAAGGACAAGTGATTGGGTAGTGTCTTTGGTCTAAAGTTGATAAGCGAGGATCGTTTTGTTCGTGTGGCGTGTAGTTGCCTTCATAGTTAGATAGCCGTGTGTCGGTCGTACGCGTACAGTGACATAAGAGATAAGTGTTTCCAGTTGAATGTTTTGGTGTTTTCTGAAAAGTGTACTAGAGTTGGGAGCTCGAGATTGTAGTATGATTTTTGTCTACTTATTTGGTTATTAGCCACCTTTTGGGAATCGAGCTCGTGCGACGCGACCTTGTGAAAGGATGCTCTAAAGTGATACGAATATCTATGGCATTGTGAAGTGGTGGAGGAATGGTGAGGATCTGGTGTGACGAGAAATATATTCACTATGTCTGGTAATTCTAAGAGGTAGTGGCATGGAGCAAGAGCCTAAAGCTGACTCGTGATTTTTCTTAGTTGGAGAAATGTTTTGTGGCTGATTGACCAGTGTGATTATTTTTTCTTGAAAGGAATAAAGCGTTGGGATCATATAAGTGTGGGTTCATTTACTCGTGGTTTCTTGGAAAGTCCGTTGCTTTATCTCGTAAACCCGAATGTCTGAGTGAGGTTTCTGGAAATGTAATTTGATTGCAAGGGATGTCGGTAGTTTTAATTCTCTTTGTGAGAGAGAGAGAGAGAGAGATCTTAAGGAAAAATTCAGTGATTGAGTTATGTATGGGGTGAAATTCTAGCGTATTAGTTTTGTGAAGATCCTTCGAGAATGCAGATCCGTGGCTTGGTTGTTATCCTCGTAAGTAGGGGATCATATTTGGGGATCGTGTTGGGTGCATGGGGTTTGAAAGAACCATAGAAGGGTTCGAGAAGGTGGTTGGCTCGATGCTAGGATGGTGTTTCCTAGATGTGGTATATTCGGAGGTTGATTGTGTTCGACCTTAGGTTTAAAGGTAGGTATGTTGTTTGACCAGGAGAATGAAGTGTGGAATAATAAGGTTCAACATTGCCTTAGGTGGCTCGAATGGCCTAGAAGGATAAGCGAGAAACCATGTGTTAAGGTGCCGATGATAGGTGTGTACCCGAGGAGCCAAAGTGTAGGGGTTATTGGTAACTTTGGATGGAAGGTCTCAAGTTTGGGTTTCCTTTGTCTGGTGTTGTGTGCCTTCTACGCAAATTACTTGGACACCGAACCCGAGGTAGTGATGTGGCTGTAATTTACCCAATGGGAGTTAGGATAATAAAGCGTAACCTTGTGAAGTGAGGTCCTAGCGCAATGGGATGTGTTATACAGAGAATGGGGACTAATGAAGTTTGCGTGTGTACGAGTGAGGCATGAGAGGACGTTGAGCTGGGATCATGATTTTTGATTGGCCGTTGCTTTCTTAGGAAGAAGATATGGTTGTCTTGCAGATAGTGGCGGTATGTGGATTATTCCACCTTGGTTAGGTGAAACGAGTGGGACCGTTGGATGATTCTTAGTCTGGTTGTTTCGAAAAGATCCATTAGTTGTGCCTAAAGGATGGGTACTACCGGAGTTAGGTGCTCGGAGAACTGAGTTCCTCGTGGGTTCTTAGGATGGAGTTTGTTTGCTCTACCATGTAAGTGTAAGTGAGTGCGATTGTATCCCCTAGGAGATGGGGTTAGTAGATCAAGAATGTTTATCCTTGCTAAAGAGAGGGAGTATCGAGGCGTAAAGTTTTCTCTGCAGTGATTAACGGAGGATTGTTAACCGTTGTGTGCAGTTCGTACTCGGTGGTGTAAGGTATGGTTACACCTTTAGTTCTTAGAGGAATGAAAAGTTTGTTGAAACCTTGCGATGGGGGTATTCACGTGGTAAGATTTTGATAGACTTTTGTGAGTTGAATCTCGAGCAGCTCGAAATTCTTAAAGTCGAGGAATGGTCGTCGACGGTAGTAGGTGTTGTGCTTAGGGCGTAGCTGTGCGTTTAGATTGTGGCCTAGAGAGTGTGATAAGACACGAGTCAAGAAGGATTTAATGTTTTAGAAATTTGGGGTTGAGGGTGGATAACAGTATTCATGTCTGATTTGAACTTGATCCATAGATCTAGAATTAGTGATCTGAGAGTGAGATGTTGAGCTGTGTGGTGGCGAGCTGTTACACGAGAAGTATAATTAGGTTTGAGTGGGTTAGTGGATACCTGCGTTGATTTTGTAGATGTGATGCCGAGTCAATTTTGTAGCAAGTTGATCGTGTGGAGTTTTATCTTGGATAATGGGGTGGTACCTAGCATTCCTTCAAGGTGAGAAATGTGGTTGATGATAGAGGACGGAATAGAGGACGAATTTTTTTCTTTGGAAGTGGGTGTTTGCGCTGTTGATCATGGATGATCATCTTGTCAGCTTCGATGAAGACATTGCTAGTATAAGCAGGTGACGATGTGGTATCAAGATGGATGGTCATCAATTGATCCTCAGAACTTGAGTAAGGGTTGTAGGTGGAAACTATGACTTCACGTGATCGGTGTCAGGGTTTGTTGTCGTGTGTTAGACTCGCGAAAATAGTCCTTGAAAAGCCTTGCAAGATATGATAAAGTCAGTATGTGGTAGTGAGTGATAGCCTCTATGTTTTAGAGTAAAGGGGGTGTTTGGGATTAGGTTTTTGCATAGCCTGGCCTCATATTACGCATTTTTCTGTGGAGTGGATTATGTTTGATGAGCATTGTGTACCGAGGTTCCACCTGCATGTGTTAGAACTTGATTTGATGATTGATGCGATGGTATTTAGCTTGAGTTCAGAGTTGAATTTCGGGGATGAAATTCTTTAAGGGGGGAAGAGTTATGAGACCCAGACTCGTTTTATTTTAGAAATGATTGAGCATTAATAGAGTAAGAATTAAAACTTGAACTTGGGAATATTTTGATCTTGGATACCCGTAAAAGATATGTTAGAAGAAGAATATGGGGCTCTAATGGATGTTTGAACAAAAATAATTAAAAAGTGTGTGAAGAAAAGTGATATACCTTCACTAAATTGGCCATAAAGTTTTGTACAAAATGCATTTTTGTATGAGGTTTGAACCATTGGAAAGTAAACTTCCGGGGCTTCAGTTTGAGCACAAGAACGACCCCATTTGGAGTTCGGATCAAGGAGATAAGCTTGTTCAAAGTTGAACCAACAGTGCAGTCGCGAAGACAGATCGATCAGTCTGGAGACGAATCGATCGGTCTGTGACAGACAGAGGCTATAAATTTCAATTTTTGGGTTTGTTTTGTCATTCTTCTCCTCTCATCTCTCGCTCTCTAAAGTTTAGGAGTGATCTAGGGTTTGGCTTATAGAGGTTCATGAGGGTTTCTATGTTCGTTGGAGGCCAAGATCTTGCCATTTTCTTGCATGAGCTACCGTATGAGAGTGCAAATGTTCGTGGAAAGCTCTTCCATAGCTACTCATGTTGGGCTTTGTTGGATTGGAGCTCACACGAGACTTAATCCTTGATGGTGGAACTTCTATGAGATAGGATCTAGACTAATCCTTGTGATTTGTGGTGATTTGTGTTGATATTTTATTATAAGAATAAACTCTAGCATGAGACATATATATGATTGAGACTTGAGTTGGGTTTTGAGGAAATTTGATAGAATGTATTAAGTTCATGGGGAATGAACAAAAATTGGGAGTTTAGGTTTGTTATATGGAGATAAATTGATACAAAATGAACTAATGTTACAATTCTAGCTAAAGTTAAGAATGGTGGAGCCTCTTGGTAAAACATGGAATTTTGGTTTGGGTCTTTCATCATGGTTTTAGGAGTGTATTGTACAAAAAGGTTTCCGGTTGAATTTCTTTTACTTTATATAAATTCATATGTCCCGGGGAATGTTTTGGAATGATTCTTCCTTCTATTTTTAAAGAGTTTTTCTTTGCATAAAACGTGTTGAAAAGTACATAGAATCTTTTAAATGTTAAAAATCAAATTTTAGCTTGACAAGGGACCTAAAGCAGGACGGATTGATAGACCGATCGATCGGTCTATCAAGCGGTCCTTTGAGGCTCTCGATTCTTTTGTGGAAGTAAGGGATCGATCGATCGGTCTCTTAACCGATCGATCTGTCTAGCAGTTTTCAAACCTTTTTGTGTTTTGTTTAAAGGTTTGGCACTTGGGAATTTGGAATACCCTTTTTCACTAATTAAACCCTCGGTTTGACGTATTTGAAAAACATTTTGAACTCGTCTCTCGTCTTTGTTTAAAGATTGGGTTGATTAAATGCTAGCTTTAGTGGATTTTGGATTATAAAGTGGGCTATTGAAGGGTTGTGAGTTGACATGGTTTGGATTATAAAGTGGGTTGTTAAAGGGTTTTGATTTGGCACAGTTTGGATTGTAAAGTGGATTATTGATGGGTTGTAATTTGGCACGGTCATATTATAACACAAAATTTCAAGCCTTTGGAAAGAATAAATGAGTTTTTAAATGTATTTGTACATACATATGGGGGGTGCTTCCTTTTTAAATAATATGATTACTATTGAATTTAATTTCGTGTTGATACGTTATGAAGTTGCTCAAGAATATGAGAATCATGAGAACTTACATGTTGAAGTAATGATGCATGGTGCATAAGTTATGAAAGAAAATTTGAGTACCTAAACGAAATATGATGTGATTATAATTGAGTTAACATTTTTGTTGGTGTTTATTGACATTGAGTAATGATGTGAACTATGGGAAGCTACATAATGAAACTATTAACTTGAGTTGAAACCCTATGGTTGAATGTGGAATATGCATAACGAGGGGCTGCGGTCCTGTGGTGAAAGTCCACGAAGATTCATGCATAATGAGGGGCTGCGATCACCGCGGCTGAGATCCTGCGGTGAAAGCCTGGGAGATTCATACATAATGAGGGGCTGCGGTCACCGCGGCTGAGATCCTGCGGTGAAAGCCCGGGAGATTCATGCATAATGAGGGGCTGCGGTCACCGCGGCTGAGATCCTGCGGTGAAAGCCCGCGAAGATTCATGCATAATGAGGGGCTGCGGTCCTGCAGTGAAAGCTCGTGCATGATGGGCTACGGTCCTGCGGTGAAAGCCCGTGAAGATTCATGCATAATGAGGAGCTGAGGGGCTGCGGTCCTGCAGTGAAAGCCCGCGAAGATTCATGCATAATGAGGGGCTGAGGAGCTGCGGTCCTATGGTGAAAGCCTGCGAAGATTCATGTATAATGAGGGGCTGAGGAGCTGCGGTCCTATGGTGAAAGCCTGCGAAGATTCATGCATAATGAGGGGGCTGAGGAGCTGCGGTCCTATGGTGAAAGCCTGTGAAGATTCATGCATAATGAGGGGCTGAGGGGCTGCGGTCCTACAGTGAAAGCCCGCGAAGGTTTACATTCAAAGAATAAACGTGAAAGAAAGGAATGTTTAGCGAAAAAAAAGGTTTCATGAATGAATAACTTGATGTACGTGGAAAAAAATAATAAATTTACAGGACTTGTATTTCTATTCCGATTGCACCCATTGCACCTCACAAATCATGCATAACACTTAATAAGTCTTTATCCTACGAGTTTTGACACATGTATGTATGTCCAAAACCATTTCAGGTTTCAAAGTTCCGGGACAATATCAGAGCAAAGGATGCATGTGGATAAAGGGGCAGAGGGAAGATCTAGTTTTTCTTTGTATTTACACTACATCATGATTGTGTAGAAAGTGAACATGGATGATTGTAATAATATATGTGCTGTAAAAGAACTCTTGAAATTTAATAATCTTGTTTGGCCTTTGTGACACATAAGAAAATTATTAGAAAAAAAAATATTTTTATTATGGTTGTTAAAAGAAGCTGGGTTGAGTTTATGAGTTCCCGGGGTTTGGGATGTTACATAAAGGGTCGAAAACCTTTCTAACTTGGCACTTTAGAACAACATCTCATAATATTGATATCATTTGTTAAAAACATTTGTATCACAAACACATACTTTTCAAAACGTACTGATAGTATGTTTAGAAATATCATGGCATTTGAAAACAAGATCATACTATTACATTTTTTCATGCTTCAAAACATAGATATAAAATAAACTTAAATTATAATTCGTGCATTTTTGTTCAAAATAATACTTAAGCACTGTCACATCGACTTAGGCGAGACAAAACTCTTTTTTTGTTCCCGATCCCAAAATTTCTAATCTCGCTGTGACAAGATTTCTGTACCTAGCGAAAACCAAAATATTTACGTAAATGTAGGATACCAACCTCGTACGAAATTTTAGAATTTTTTACTATTAAAATTATTTACGATTTAAAAATTTCAAGTAAAAATAATACTTAGCTAAAATTTGATAATTTATTTAGTTTGTTTGGTTAATCAAAATTTATTATTTAAATTTAGCTTTGGGACAAGAATTGTATCTTCATTTATATTACATAATTTCTATAAAATTTAGTCTTATTAATTTTTATAAAATTTAGTCTACGTGTTTTAATCTGAATTTTGAAAAAAAAACATCTTAAACACAATAAAAATACTTGTTTTATCTAAAACTTTAGTAAGAAAATTTTATTATTTGCATGTGTTTGGACTAACTTATTTTTTAAGCTTTTTTACTTAAAAGTCACACAAAAAAGTTAACTGGTTTGACTTATTGGTTTTTTTTTATTTTCTTTTCACTTTTTCTACATAATTTGACAATTACTTTTTTACAAAAAAGCTAAAAAATATAAAAATTACTAAAAAAAACTAATCCAAACACAGACTTTGATTTATTCTTTTTAAATTCCAAATCTTTAACAATTTCATCTTTATATAAAATTTATCTTAAGTTTCTATTTTGAATAAATTTTCTTTTATAACATTTTAAGAGAAGCTTTCATAATTTCATTATAAAAATTTTGTTTTAAAACAATTAAAAAGAATCCCGAAAGAAAGTCATGCATCCCCAACAGAATCATAAGCACACAGTGACCCTCCCATGCATGCACAGGCGCGGGTTAGAGGGGTTCGTGTTTGGTGTTTTTTTTTTTTTAAGAAAAATCTTGAATTCTTTATGTTTTCAATTTATTATTTTAAAAGAACTAAATTTCTTTTAACACACCTTTTTTTTTATAAAAAGAATTTTATCTGATTTCAGCTTTTCATTAATAAAAAAAAATTATACACAAACAGCAGTCCTTATTGATAAAAATACAACCACACAGTGCATTCAATTTCTCCAAACACACTGTTCTCAGACACAGGACTCCACACACACACACACACACACAGAACAGTCTTAAAACACAACACACACATTCGGTTTCACAGAGCTTATGCATGGGCGTTCATGGAGGCATCTCGTGATGGTGGTGTGCGAGTGGTGGTTGTGCGGTACAGTGGTTGTAGAGGTGTAAAAATGGCCTGAGGCCCGACGGCCCAAAACCCACCCGAAGCCCGTCACTGTAGAAACCCAGCCCGAACTGTCTTTGGGCCGGTCCGACCCAGCCCGCCACCATTCATGGACCGGGTTTGGGCCGTCCGTTAAAGTCTGTCGGGCCGAGCTGGCCCGATCCGAGTCCAGCCCACCCAAAAAAAAGCCCGAGACCCGCCCGCCGTAAGCCCGCCACAAGCCCGGGTCCGGGCTAGCCGTTGGGCCCGGCCCGCCCGCCGTCGTCCCCCCTCCAACAGTTAGTTTTGTGGATAAACGGCCGGGATTAGATTTTTTCTTAAATCAACGGCTGGAATTATTTGACCGTTGGGCCCGGCCCAGCCCGACCAACGGCTAGTTTTTTTTTTTCCTATAAATAGGGAGCCTCCCTTTCATATTTTTCACATCCAAATAACTTTCTTCCTCTAATTTTTCTCTCTAATTATTCGGTGATATTAGGGTTCGATACAATTGTTAACGAATCAATGAGTAAAGATCGAGAATCGAGATCAAGATCAAAACACAAATTGATCGAGATCAAGATTTAAAGATCGGAGTTCCTTAATTCAGTTTGCTTTAATTTTTACAATTTAATTTTTTTTTTACAATTTAAATTCTAGTCTCTAAACAAATTAATTTATTTGTTCCAATATTTAATTAAATTTTGAATACATTTTTTAAAAATTCTAATTAATTTTTACAAAAAATTAAATTCTATTACATTTTTAATTTTTTAAAATTCTAGTCTCTATTCTCTAAAAAATTAAATTTTTTTTTTGCAATTTAAATTCTAATCCCTATAAAAATTAATTTATTTGTTTCAATATTTAATTAAATTTTGAATACATTTTTTTAAAATTCTAATTAATTTTTAAAAAAAATTAAATTCTATTTCATT